>JAOTBA010000002.1:516342-530389 GCA_025629845.1 Erythroxylum squamatum
GTGCTGAACTTCAAGGTCGTGAAGGGGGAGATTAAGCGCTTGCAGCCCAGCGGCCGAAATTGAAGGAAAAGTTATATCGATCGAGGAAGGAGGAGGGGAGGCTAGGTTCGCCATATAGAGTTGGACAAAGAACTGCCGGGCTAAAGTGTGGAGGTGGTCGGGATCGGTGATTAGAACTCTATTTGAATCTAGGAGTTGCGCGATCTTCAACTTATTCCGCCGAGCCTGAGTCAGCGTGTGATAGTATTTGATATTGCGATCCCCTTTCGAAATCCAGTCGCAACGAGCACGCTGGTGCCAAAAAAGCTCTTCCTCACAAAGGACCTGACACAGCTCCTCACTCAACTTATCCTCCAACGTTAAAAGAGAATCCGAAGAAGCTACACTCAGGCTCCGTTGGATACCCTCTAAACGGGCGATCAGCCGTCGTTCTTGTGAAAAATATGTCCAAAGTCGTCTCGATTCCAACGCAAGAGGTTGGAAGAGAAACGGGCAAGCGCTTGACACATTGTGGCCGCAGAAGGAAGCCAATGCTCAGTGACTACGGCATCGAAACCCGGATGAGAAAGCCAAGCATTCTGAAAACAAAAACCCACACCGCTCGGAGCATGCGGGGGCGGACGGTGAAGATGAATGAGCATGGGACGGTGATCGGACCCTATGAAGGGAAGGTGGTGATTAGCCGTGTGAGGAAACGCGTGAACCCAGTTGGAGGATCCGAAGACTCGGTCAAGTCTGGCTTTGACCAAGCCTCGCCTCCAAGTAAACTTAGACCCAAAAAAACCCAGATCATGCAAGCCACTCCCGTGAACCCAATCCTGGAAAGACTGATTAACGACTTTGGTGGAGCTAGCACCGCCAAATTTATCCGATTGGGCCAACTTGGCATTAAAATCACCACCCACCAGCCAGGGGCGATGGGTATGGCGTCCCACCTAAGCTAAGCGAGGCCAAAGCAGAGTCTGGGTGGCTCGCTGAGGGCTAGCATAAACAGCTGTGAAATCAAAGGATCCAGACGCAAACTTGACCGTGGTATGTACGAACTGCCGATGAGCAATCCTAACCGAGACATCAAATTCAGTATGCCAGAAGAGCCAGATACCACCCAAAAAGCCCCAGGCTTCGACTCTAAAAGAGAAAGGAAAGCCCAAAGAGCGTACTCTGGCATTGGCTTGAGGGCCACTGATGCGCGTCTCTAACAAGACGAGGATACCTGGTCGATACGCACGCAAATAATTTCGCAGGATGGAAAGGAACCGAGTCCCCCCGGCCCCTTGGCAATTCCAAATTAAAATCGACATAAATAAAACAAACTTAGAAGAGCAGAGAAAGAGGTCTAACCAGGGCCCCCTGGGGGTCCAGACGTAGTGCCCACGGCTTGGGCCTGCATCCTCGAATCCTCACCGTCTTGCTGTTGACGCCGGGCCGCCGAGAGACACGACCCAGGATCTATATGCGGAGGGACCGTAGAGATGAGGGTTGTACCCGCAGGGACGACGGACTCCGCCTGGGCCTCAACACCTTCCATACTTTGAAGATTCGCTTCCAGGCCCAAATTACGCTCCTCAAATATTTGGGTGTCACACACCATTTCCGTGCGAGAGGAGAGTTCGAGGGCCAGGTGGTTGTCCTGAACTGAGGGTTGGAGTTGGACCGGGGAGCCCGTAGGCTGGCCTGACTCTAGGAGGGCCCGTGCTAGGGAGCTGGCCCCCGGAATAGTCCGAGGAGGAACTGAGGGTGGGCCTCGGGTGGGCTTTTTGGCTTTAGGTTTGGGTCCATTAGCTTTAAAGACAACTCCTTGAGGGGACTGTGGGCCTTTGCCCAACCCAACTGATGGGCTGGTCATTTGGGCAAGCCCAAACGAAGGAAACGTGGACGGCCCCACTTGAGCACTGGCGTCCGGATGAGGCTGCGCAAGTTGATCAGCCAACAGACTGAACCTCGAGCCCCCTACTGCCTTACCCCCTTGTCACGTCCATCCGTAGGTACCCGTTGCAAGGGCTGTCGTGGAGGTCGCCGTTGCACTAACGTCCATTCTCTATAGCCCTTCGTTGGAACAAGCGCTGAAGTCCCGCATGTATCTGTAGCAGTGGTCGCCTGCTCCATCGGGACGCTAGCGTCAGGGCCAGATGCTGGAGGAGCTGGGTTGCGTTGTGGACAACCAATGTCGGCGTGGCCGATCCGGCCACAAGAGAAGCAGAGCTGCGGCAAGCCTTCGTAGGCGATGATCAACGTCTCCCCATCCAGCTCAAGACTGTGCCTCAGCGGTGAGCCAAGATCAATATCCACCGCCAACCTTGCATATTTGCCCCGGGACTTCAACATGGTAGCATCATCGACGCGGACGGTCTTCCCGATTAAGTCGTCCACTGCCTTGAGGATATGAGGGTTGTAGCGCGAGAGAGACAAATTCAGGACGCGAACCCAAACAACGGCACGGTTCACCAGACCATGGGATGGCCGGAAGGTGGGCAGCCACCGCTGCACTGAAAGCACATGACCGTATATGACCCATGGACCACAGGTTAACGCTTTGATATAATCCTCGTCTTCCCGAAATCGAACGAGGAAAAAATCAAACTCAAGATCCACGACTGTCATCGGTCCCGTCGGGTTCCACAGAGACTCCAACCTCGAGCTAAGTAGACGGAAGCCAATCCTCCTGCCTAGCAACTTGACAACCACCGCATTGGCCCATTGCGAGTCCAGCTTGGCCTGAAAGGAGGACGAGAGGTGAATGCTTCCCCCTTGCTCCTCCGACACTACAATGTCACCTTTGTCAGGAGCAATAACGTCATCGTCAGCCCATGCACTACCAGGACGCGCAACTGCACTATACGACTTCGGAGCTGGCGGGTTGAGTTCCTCCTCACGTTTTCGGGTACGAACCCGCTTAAGGAGCTGACCCTCTTGATCAAGGGGCTCCATCAGGGAAGCTGGTTAACTCCCGAAGTGGTTAACCAACGAGAAGATCCAAGCAAACGAAACAAAAGCGCAAAAACAGTGGTAAGCAACTTAGAGAGAGAACTTTTTAGTATTAGAAAGTATATGTTTTGCTCCTCTTTTAGACGAATTGAGTTTTTAATGCAACGTAATGATGAAAGATAAAATAAATTATAATAAAAACAAAGAATGTTTTATTTTATAAATAAGAGAGTCAAACATAAACGTGGAACATGAGCCATCATTAACTTTGGTTTTTAGTAAGTTAAAGAAAGGTTTAAACTTTTTTAACAGATTTAAATAATTTAAAAATAATTTGAAAATTTATATTTTATAATTTAAAAATAAAAATTAAAAAATATTTAAATTTTGTACTTCATTGTCTAATCTCTTAAAAATTTAAATTTATTAACTATTTTTAAAAAATTATATAACTTAAATAAAAACTATTTTTGTTAATTATTTGACCTGATATTTAATAAATATGTATATTAATTATATTTTATTTAAAATTATAATAACTAATTTTAAATTAATAAATTAAAAGCTTTAAAATAATTGAATAATATATTTTAAAAAATTTCAAAATGTGAATCTTTGACAATTTTGAATATTTTCTTTTATTTATTCAATAGGCATTTATCTGGTGCAACACGAACTAGAGCAGCTTCCAAGTCATAGAGACGTGCCTAATAGCTATTGCAGATTTGTCTTCTGATCGGATTCCCGCTATTCGCCAGTTGTATCCAGAGGGGGGGCCTACCAAATTCATCGTTTACCAATTAAAACCCCGTCATTTGAACAAAATCACAAGAAAAAAAGTGCGCAGTAACGAATTTAATATTGAAATCTGAATAAGGGCACTTCGGCGAAAGCAGAAAGAAAAGCGCGTACGGAACCGACTTTACTAGGTCGGTCAGAACGCCAATCCCACGCATTATATATACCTCATCTCAGTGCATTAAAATTGTGTCCTCCGAGTCCTAGGTTAGGTTTAGCTCTCTTTGCTGTTATAAGCTTCTCTCTGTCTCGAAAACCCTAGCCGCGGGGTTTGTGTCTCTTTCGGGTTTTCCGATTCAGTTAAGAAGTGACAAAGGCGTAAGGTTGTATTAAGGAGTTTAATATCGTATTGTTGATTAAGGGCAAGCTTTGATTTGTTCTCGCAAATTTGAGGAATCAGTGTCGCTGACCCGATTCTCGTGCATAATTCTAAGCTATGTCGCGTTGCTTTCCTTATCCACCTCCTGGTTGGTCGGGGAACGGAACCCAATTTGGGACAGTGAACGAATCGATTAAGGTTCGTTGAACTAGTTCGGTTCTTTTACGTTTATGGCGAGTTTATTAGTTGTAAATACAATCCCTAGCCTTATCGATTGGGATAACATGACCTCCTAGTTATAGTCTAGGATGATGAATGTTTTTGGTTGTTAATTTGTCTATGTAATAATGAGGTTCCTGAGGCCAAAAAATGGGTGGTGGGTGCTTTAGGTGGATTCCAGTGCTTCTAACGTGCATAACGCGGGGTTTTGAATGGTGATGTTAGTGCTGCTATGCGAGTTGTTTCATGTTTGGCGCCCCAGTTTTATCAGTTAGCTTGGTGAAGATAATTTCAATTTCTTCACTGTGTTCTTTGTGGGTTTCTAATGACTATCACGTACTCATATGCATCTTGGTTTAACTGTTCTTTGGTGTTTATGGCGAGTTTATCAGTTGTAAATACAATCCCTAGTCCTAATCTTGATTGAATTAACAGGACTTCCTAGTTATAGTGTAGGTTCGGTTATTAATTTGTCTATGTAATAATGAGGTTCCTGAGGCCAAAAAATGGGTGGTGGGGGCATCTTGCTAACTCATCTACTGCATCTTGTTTATAAGAGTTCTGTTCTAAGATTCAATTTTGGAATTTTACAAATAAGTTTGTTTCTGAGCGTTATATGCAGGAAAATGGTGTTGAATAATTGGGGTAAAAGCTCTTAATTCAAATATATTGGTATTCAACTTTTGAACTTCTAGGCGAATCATCTTCTTGAATACGACTAAAGAGTATTCCTTGTAGTTTTTTAGCATGTATACATGTGGATGTAATGATAATTTGGTTTTTTTATGTGTGGTGTTTCTGTTACTGAGAATGATAGAACTTGTTCCCTTGTACTCGCATCCCCCAATACATGAGTATGGTCGGTTATGCTTTGTCTTGAGTGGGCCTATAATCTGATTTAGCCATCTTGGCTTAAGATCCAGAGTAAAAAGGAGATCATAACAGATAGGAAAAAAGACAAACGGAGGGGGGACAGACATCGAAGGAAGGATAAGGTAAAGAGCAAGGAGAGGGGAAATTTGAGTAAGTTGTCTTCTTATCGAGGAAAGAAAAGCCTCCCTCCAAAGTCTGTTGAATCTGAAGCTGAAAAGAGTGGCCTAACTGAGGAACATGGCCAACCGGTTTATTGTCAAAGCCTGCCCCTCTTGTCCGAGGGCATTGAGAGTAGTAGCAAGAGGAAGTGGGATGATTCAACATCTAATGATGTTAAAATTATAGGTAAATTTCTTGCTATCTGCTTCATATAATTAGCAGAGGTTATGATCTTGTTTTAATTTTACGTTACTTTATTTTCATCAACCAGGTAATATTATTCGAATTAGGCTGCGAAAGAATGCAGACCGTGATGCATCATTCAGTGGAGACCAGTTACGCTCTACGACTGGAAGGGATGATTCTGGTCCTCAGCAGAAGGATTTGCTGCAGGTACCAGATTCAAAACACATTGTCGAGGAACTAAATTCTAGACAAGACAGCGCATGTTTTGACAAGGGTTCAAAAATTGAAAATAAAAATTCTGATAACGATATTGAGGATGTTGGTAGCTCTGGATCTGCGCATAATGTTTTGCAGACCGAGGAATCCGAATATACGAAACATTTTGGGGATTGGGTTCCTCCACCTTTTCTATTAAACTTAGCTGCTACTGCTGGCGGTGATAATTGGCTTTTTGAGACGAAAAAGCAAGAAAGGAATGTCCATGAAAATTTTACACTGCACATGGAGGAGACAAATCAAGAAGACTATGCATCATGGCCGAGAGCTCGTTTCATACCCGGAGTGGATGTTTACGCGATACCTTATACTGTGCCATTCTGATGGCTAAGTAACACTGTGTTGGAACTTTTGGCGATGATTCTGGTGGCATGTGGTTTTTTATGAGGTTCACCGGAGATGAGACAGCCATGTTTTCCAACATTGAGCCAATTTTGTAGTTTAGGATATAGAGCAGTTAGTCATGTACAGCGAATGTTAGAAGTTTTTGTAATTTATATAATGATCGAAACATTATTCTTTTGTTTGCAACTTGGGAGAGTTCTTTTCTGGATTCAAAAAGCTATACGACATTCGAAGAATTGCTATGTATATATGAATTTGAAAAGTTACTATTTGCGTCATCGCGAGGAGAACCAAAGATGCAAAACAGTCGGACGTGGATAAAAGCACGTCGATGGGTTCAACCCTGCGGTTTCTGCAAGTAATCTTTCAGCGTCAAACGGTGATTACTTACACCGCCTTGCGCTGATTTACTTTGGACACTGCACGATGAGCTGGTATAATCGTTCAAGAGCGCATCAAAACTTGGTTTGTGACCTGTTTCCGTGACAAAACCATCAAAGTCCTCCTTACTCGAATCACGAACATACGAGTTGAACCAACTTTCTCCATCTTTAATACCATTCAGCAGCTTCAGTACCTGGATGGAGGAGAAAAGCCATGAAAAATCATAATCTATTTTCAGCTTGAACTCAAATAGAATGCAATGCAATTTGCTTTAATACTACAGTAACACATGTTCTACATGAGTCTCTCTTCTTGAACAAAAAGGATGTATATACCTGGCTCACTTTTGGCCGTAATCTAGCTGACTGTCTAGTGCATAGAGTCGCTGCAAGAATCATTTTATTCATCTGAACGATATTAAAATCCTTCTCTAATCTAGGATCCAGTAATGCATTTAGATCCCCTTTCTCTAGCAATGGCGTTGCCTGAAATACCAAAAACCATGGTTATGGCTTCAAGCAGAAACAGTGTACATTTCTTGGAGCAATGAACAATATATTCTTACCCACTTCACCAAGCTTTGTTGTCCCTTTAGACCTTCAGCACTGATTGGCTTTTTTCCTGTTAATAGTTCAAGCAGAACTACACCGAAGGCGTAGACATCAACTTTGTTGCTAACTCTTCCATGCATAACATATTCTGGAGCTAAATACCCAAATGTTCCAACAAGGTCACTAATCATCATATAGTCCGAATCCTGAGGTCCCCATAGAGCTAGTCCAAAATCTGATAACTGTGCAGATGGAACTAATATATCGTCAATATCTTTAGTTGGCAAATTAAAAAGAATTGCTGAATCTACCCTTTGTGTTGAGTCAGAAGAATGTTCGTTTTATGTTACCTGTGGTTGGAAATCATGCGACAGGAGAATGTTGGAAGATTTTACATCTCTGTGAATAACAGATCGAGGACATTCGTTGTGCAAGTAGTTCAGTGCCTCAGCAATTGCAAGGGCCAACTGATACCTCACTTTCCAGGGTAATACTGATTCCTTTGAACTTGCTGTTGTCAGAATTGAACTCCATTTGTTACAATGATATGAAAATCTTGAAACTATCAGATGTATCGAGTCTAGTGATGAATGAGTTAGGATCTAACCGTGTAGATTTTCCTCTAAGCTCCCTTTGGGCAAGAAGTCGTACACCAGAATGAGATGATCATCTTTAATGCAAGCACCAACTAGAGGAGTAATATTTCTGTGGTTTAACAAGGACATTACTTCGATTTCGAAGGAGAGGTCCTTGAAAGCTTCCTTGTAGTGCTTTAGTATTTTCACTGCTATCAGCTTTCCTCCAGAAAGTAACCCTTTGTATACATTGCTACACCCTCCTTCTCCAATCAAGTTTTCTGTACATTAATCAACATAGTGTCACAAGAAAGAAAGAGTGGTGCTAGCAACAAGCCAGTCGATCAGGTAGGGCCGAAATTCAGGCTGGTCAAGCCGGAGCCCTTCTAAACTCGGCCTGAAACCTGAATTCTTTTTCTAACTTTGAGCTTGACTCAAAATCAGGCCAAAAAGCAGCTTGTCCAACGTCTAATTTATTAAGCAAATAACTACCGCAGATTAAGATAAAAACATTAAAGAACCTGAAGAGAATTGACGTGTGGCCTTGTTTAGCTCATCGTAGCTGAATAGCTTGGAGCCAGATGAATTCAGTTTTAGGACAAGCTCCATCTTTTCTTCACAATAAGAAATCATGTCCTCAGAAGAATCTTCTGCTTCTTCAGAAGCCAAATTGATATGGGGTTTTGGAGAAGCAGGTCTCAAATGATCGATTGGATTCACCAAAGATAATTCACCAAGATTTACCGAAGTCTTTAATACCAGAAGGGGCCAACCAAGTATTGGTTGTCCAGATTCTTTCGACGTTGCTGAACATGGAGAAGACAAATCTTGGTGCAGAAGTGCAGACTTCTCAACTTTTCCAATGCTAGTTTCGTTGGTTGTTTCATTTTCAGACTCATGAATCTCGTAGAAACTTGTTTCCTTGGTCCTGAAATCCTCAACAAATGAATCACTTGATGTTTCACCCTCGAAAAGGCTGCTGGTTCTATTTGTAGTGAAATCGAGGGACGAAGATTGACTGGTAAGGCTCATGACCCATTCTACGACAGACATGCTTCTTGCTTTAGATGCTTTAGCTCTTCTTAAGGCTTCCTGATTCCGATAGTTCCTTCCAAGTAAAGGCCAACCCAGAACAGTTTCTGTCACGACAGAAAACGATCTGGTACGAGGTTTGTTCTGGTCTTCCTCGTCAACTCTCAAATAATCCCTTGCACAGGATTGGAATTTATTAGAAATAAAAGCCTTTGAGCTTCTTATACAACTACAGCGCTTGTCCGAGCATAGTCCCTGTTTCGGATTTACCTTAAAACCTGCAAACCAAGATGATCAATCACATCAAGATAAGCTATCATAAGTACAGCGAGAGAACATCTTAAGGAGCTATCATGGCAAAACCTGAATTTCGAGTTTTAAGGACAGAGACAGAATTGTCTGCTTGTTCAGGATCCTGTCCAACGACGCTGTAGTGAAGACACTCTTCACAACGGTTGCTCGTCAGGATTCTAAACAAAACCTGTTTTATTCTCTTCCTCTTCTTCTCCATAACTTCCTTCACAACCTTCCAACTTTCCAACTTGCACAACTTTCGTTAGGTATCATTGCACTCTCGAACTTAGCATATGATCTTTGGTAAAATGAAGTCCAGCATAAAAATTCATAAACTAATTATGATTTTTTGACCATTATAAGCATGCTTTTTTTGATTTAATTTTACCAACAATGTGCGTTATGCTGTACTTCCCGCCTGCGGCCTGCCATTGGGCAGATTACGTACAACGATTTTGACTGACGTGGAGGAATCAACTTAGTCTGCACGTAATTCATCTCTAAGGAAAGTCAAAATGAATTTGGCTATAGAACATTTTTTACCGTGATAAGGAAGGCGAAGCCTTTCATTTTCATGTTATATATATAATATTAAAAATAATAAATTCAATTTTTATTTAATAAATCAAGAACGACATGACGTATATGGACAATTGCCCAACATCATGTTAAACGACGGTCCGTTTGACTACATCGATGCTCTTGTTATTATTTCCTCTCTCTGTTTGGCTCAATCAGATGGGAACTGTTTTTCAAAAAAGGATCAACATCAAACATAAAAATGCTCTCAACTGCCTAGCCAAACAGAATCGAAATTCGAAAAGGAGTTGAAAGTTGAAACAGGAAAAGTTCTAAAAGCAGCAGAAGGCGAAGAAAAACGGCCCACAGGAGTTGCTGGAGTTTAACTTAGCGCCTTCTACATGCATCTCGCGGTTTGGTACTTTTACCGATCCCCGCCGATAGTCAGATTCGAAGTTTCTCTGAATTTTCCGATCTCAAACTTCCCTCACTTTTTTGAATCTCAGGATGCGAACGATCCAAGAGAAGCTCTCAAGTACTAGCTCTCACCTCACAAATACTACGAGCTCTGTAAATCTCTAATCTGTTTTCGGTGCTATTTTTGATGTTTTGTTAATTTTCGGCATTGATTGATCTTGATATGTAGATGCCAGAACCTTTGATGAATCGAGGAATCTTGAGATGTTCTTCATGAATGTGAAGAGACATGAAGTTGCGATCGTGATTCTATACGAGTTTGTGCCACACGCAGCAAAAGTGTTACTTAGACTGTGAGTGATTAGCTTTTGGAAGATTCTGGAGTTTGATATTTGCTAATTAACACGATACTTTGACTTAGTTCATCTATTGAAAAGGCTCGTGGTTGCAGGCTTTTGCTCTGTACGGTAGGTTTCGTTTACATAAAAGGGAGGAGGCTTCGGCTAAGGACGTGCTTAATGATCTGAGGCCATCTCGATCAACTCAGTAGATATGAACTGCATGCATGAATGGTTCTGAAGGCGAGGAATAATAGGATCTCTGGATTTTTTTTGTTTTCTTGTGCTCTTTTCGGGTCTAATTTGACAAGTTTAAGTGGTAAAGGGAAACATGATTTTTGGATTTGATCATTTTAGTGATTAATATGTTTTCGCTAGTCTGTGAATAATTTCCTTGATTAGTCTGTTTGTAAGGTACTTCAGCGATATGAAAATTTCATGTAAACTTGGTAGATTATGCTTTGTTGATTGCTTTTTTGTTTCCCTGTGTCTAATTAAACACTTCTCTGGTTTTGCTTGGTGTTCTTTCCAGTGGAAGTAGAGATGGGACAGAAATGAACGAAATAGATCGAGTCGAAGTCCTATAAAACTATGTGACGTCATCAATCTAGGATACATTTTGGTAACTCAAAATAGGCAGTTGAAATATTAATCTCAATATCTGAATGGTGTACGATTATGGATTGTCTATGACTGCTGAAGTGCAAGCATTACAGTTGTCCGTTACATTTCCCCATTATTTTATATTGTGTTAGGTGGGGCAAAATTCTGTGTTCTTAATCAGAGAGACGGGGTGGACCTTGAAATATATAAATGCACCATCTTCTGTGAGTCCTAGAGCAGGTTTCGATGACTTCAGTCTAGAGTAACTTCCTTCTGCTCTTGTTTGAAACCCTGTTTTGAGTTGCATCTTCATAAACTATATTCGTATGATCTGAACCCGGCTGTCCCATTACCATTTCTAGTTTTGAGTTGGATCTTCATAAACCATATTTGCTATTTGCTAAGCATAGGTTGAAAATTCACATTTGAAACCACAAGTCCTCTTCCGCGGAGACCATTTAAGTCATCTTTTTCCGTATTGTTTCGTTCTTGTGGCATATGCTGGCGACTTGAAGTTGTTTATCTGAATATGTATAATCGGTTATCAAATGTAATGATCGTGCACGATATTTTTTGATGGAATGCATAAATTCAGGTGTTTCCAGATCAGTATCACTTGTAGTCACTTGAGACATTGTTTGGGGCTTTCCTCCTGCTTCAGGTACAGTGGTTTCTTTTTTTTTTTTTTGAATAGGATAAGAGTTTCTTCTATGAGAACTCTTCAGCTCCATATGACTTTTTAATGTTTCTGGTTCCCTATTTATTATTTACTATATAAGTTGCAAGGTGAGGACGTAGTGGGAGAGGAAGTGTAAGCATCACCTAAGAAAATACTGCAACTCTCGAATCAGGTAAGCTGCTTATGCAGTTCCACAAAGGCTGTAGGAATTTGAATGACAATTCTTTTAATAAGCCTAAGCGAATCCCTGTGAAAATATAGCCTTCCATTTGGTAGATTTTTAATCTTTTTATAATCTTTATAGAGGATTTTACATATATCTTGGACGGAGATGGGTTCGCAGCCTTTGGTCTTCTAATCAACACCTATCTGCCACAGGTTACAAGCATTGCAATTCAGGCCTTTGTCAAACTAATCAGTACTGAAATCCAAAGTGACTCCACAACCTTCGATCCAGATTCGAATTCCGTCTTTGCTAGCACACTCGGCTACATTCAATTCGAGAAACAAAAAAGAAGGTATGGTGGGTGAGAAATATCGAAATCTATAACTTTAAGTTCTCTAAAGTTATGCATGTGAATACTTCCCTTGGGGTTTGAACAAATGGAAATGTTGAGGGTTATCCATTAACTTAATAAAATTGATTTTATTAACCTAATAAAATTTATTTAGTTATTTACTATTAATTACTAATAATTTATATATGTTCAAATTTTATTTAGAATAGTCTAAAAATTGTAACTATAATAAAGAGATTGAAAGTAAAAATTAAAACGTATCTTAATTTTTATTCATTGTAATTTAATTTTGTCACTGTATATTTGTTCTATCTCTTTCATTAATCCTTGATGTGTTCACTAAATCATAATACCGTGTTGCTTTCAATTATTGTCGGAAGTCTGTTGCATCTTGTTATTTCAAGTTCTCTACACGAGTTTCTAGTTCGTTAACGTCTTCGATTTGGTTTTCCTCTTGAGATGAATATGCCATGCCATGTGATATGATCGATAGTTTAATAGATAGAGCAGAAAGAGTTAAACTGAAGAACAATTTAGTTTTCTTAATGCGGTGAGTTTTCACCAGGTAATAATAAGAAAAAGTTTTAGGTAATAATTTATCTACCAGTAATTGGGTATACGGGTAAAGGAAATATATCGTAGTTGGTGCTGGCATAAATCGATATTTGAGATAAAACTACGTTGCTTGGTAGCTTGAATATTTTTACCTCAGAAAAGTTCTCAACTTTAGCGAGGGTGGTCGATAAAATCATTTAAGTGGAACTCAGATCTAGGAAATTATGAGAACGAAAAGGAATTATTATTAAAAATAGAACTATGATTCGAGAGAAAGAACACATCTAAATATATCGCGGTCTAAGAAAACTTGGTTGAGATTCAGATAAAAAAAATTACTAAAAAAATGCTAGATTGGATCGAAGTAGTTTTTAAGATTTTGTTTGATTAGGTTTTCCTATTTCAAATTTTCTGTTTCCAAGATTTTGTTTGTATTTTTATATGACATAAAATACTATGTTTCTCTATTATTAGTTAGATAAATATTATTTAATAATATATTAATAATCTAAAAAAGTAATATATAAGTTATTTTGAAACATTATTCTAAAAAATATCCAACTTTGAAACTTATTGAGATAGATGCTTTATAACTTAAAATTTCCAATTAGTTGAATTTGAACAGATCTACCTTAAAAATATAAAAATATTGATTAAACTTACTATTTAGAGTGAAATGAAACATCTATTTACTTACTTTTACTAAAAATATGTTAAGACTAAATAATTTATTGATAAATATACAAACAAACAAATAATTAATATAATTCGAGATAAGATCATAAGACCACTTTAAAATAATAGTTTGGTTTTTAAGAATTTGTATTTTGTTTGATTAGCTTTTTTTTAGATGTGCTTAAGATTTTGTTTTTATTTTTTTGATATGCAAGTTATTTTAGTTTAAGATACCTTAAAAAGTTCAAATGATTCGAAAGATAAAAAATTATACATTAAAAATATAAAACTATTTGTTATGTTTCTATTTATAAACGATATTTATTTAAGATAAAATTAACTTTAATTTAAGTTCTTTTGTTAAAGTATGATGACAATATATTTGTTGATAAATATACAAAAATAGTAATTTAATTCTTTGACAATAATTAATATATTTATTAATTTGAAACTGAAATTATCTATATTAAAAATATAAATATTTTCTAAATTATATTATTTAAAAATGATAAACAAAATCATCTTTCTACAAGACTAAATATTTATTGTATAAAAAATAAAACTTACTAATTTAATTATTTCACTGATGCAATTCCGCAAGTTCACGGGTTTCAAGTAGTATAGTATAATATCGTCCCACAGGGAGTAATTGTGTAAGTACTAAGTTTAGATCACTCAATTAATTGGACTAAGCAATTGTGTAATAATGGGGAATTAAATTAAGAAATTTAACTATAAAAAAAATAACAAAATCAAAACTAAAGAAAAATGAGAATATTTCTAGGGGTTAATTCGAATGGAATGTGG
>JAOTBA010000002.1:541895-556980 GCA_025629845.1 Erythroxylum squamatum
GACTATTTTGCAAATTTTAAAAAGTTTAGGGACTATTTTATAAATTTAAAAAATATCCCGAAACGGTACCCGGTACCCGGTACCATCCGGTACCGGTACAGTTCCGTTCCAGAGCCCAATCCGATACCAGGTCCGGTACGAAATCCATAACATTCCGAAGAACACGAGACAATGGTAGTCTAGAGGTTGCGCAGAGAAGAGGAAACGTGCGAAGCAGTTGTGAGAGATATGAATAGTAACTTAGGACCAAAAACCTCCAACTTGTTTGTCAAATCAAGCTACATCATGTTGGTGGGGTGGGCAAATTGTTTTGTTAGGTTTTTGATTTTTTAAGGAATTAATTCCAATTAAATTTACTTAAGTGAAGTTAAGTAATTTTAAATTTTTAATAAATTTAAAAAGGTGTTTTTAATTATTTGAAAATTGTTTTCCAGGTTAATTTTATTAGGAAATACAAATAAAAAATTAATATTAAACAATTAATTTTACCAAACATCAAATGACAAACAACTAATGTAATCCGTTGGTTAAATCAGCGGGTATAATCAGCTATCAGCTAACAGCTAATGCAATAAGCTAATTGCTAAACAATATCATTACGTTGCTCTCAACTTTTTTTAGTTGTACTGTATATCCATCAATTTGTGACATTGGATTTATGCTTTGCTTTATTGTATGATTCCTCCCAACCCAAATGCTTCATCGTATGATTAAAAGTTTATTTTGATTTTGGGGGTTAATATTGAAAAAGGTGGAAAAAGAATTAGATGCTTTCGGTGACGTGTGATTGGGTGGTTCTTTTTCTCTCCCCATTTTTCCTTTTTGTCTTTTACGGTACATCAAAGTAAATGCTTCATTTTCAAGACAGGTCGTTGTTCTATTCTTCGTGCTGAGTTGTGAGCTCTTTATTATAGTATTCAACTCACTTATAATGAGATTGCTGTCAAAATGTTTTTGTTGAGTGTGATAACAAGATTGCTGTCAAAATATTGACCAGTAGTGTTCAAGCAAATTCAGGTTGCTTATCTCTTGTTAACCGAATTCTACACTTACTGAAGCGATTCAATAAAGTGAAACTCACTCATATCTGCAGAGAAGGGAACTTTGCTGCTGATTGCCTTTCCCACCTTGCTTTTGATTTTCCTCCTAGCTTTCATGTGTTGGGGCAAGTTCACCCTAATATTGGTATAGATAGATTGATCATGATTTAATAGAGGTCTCTTATGTTAGATAGTTTTCTGATTTTGTGAGTTTTGCTCACTTTTCTCTTACCAAAAAAAATGTAGATGCTTCATTGTATAATTAAAAGTTTATTTTGAATTTGGGGTTATTATTAAGAAAGGTAGAAGAAGAGAAGAAGAATCCGATGCTTTTAGTGATGTGTGAGTAAACGGTTCTCTTTTTCTCCTTATTTTTTCTCTCTCTTTCATAATAAATCAAAGTAGATGCTTTTATTCTCCCTTATTTTCTATATTTTGACTTTTATTTTTTCTAGCTTTATTTTATCTAAGTTTTTCATTTTCATTTCCATGAAATCCTATAATATTCAAAATTTCAAATCCCCAAACAAATTGGCTTGTCCTATCACAAAAACAACTCTTGCTCTCATTCTTTTTAGTAAGGTGATTCTTCACGGTTCAAAATCTAGTGGATTGTTTATTTAATCAGTTGATTTTTATTGACAACATCAAAATTAAAAATCGAAAAAATAATAAATTAAATTTGTATTTAATTAGGTCAAATTGGTTAGTCTAATATGATTTTTATATCATTGGGTGTAATTATTAACTTTTATAATTTCATTCTTATTTCTTATTCCTCACGTATCAAATACATATAATCAATAATTTTATTATCACTTTATTCTTACTTTTTATTCTTATTTTTCATCCAATTCTTTTCGTTGCTATTTACCAAACAAGACCTACTGTTTGCTAAATATGGGTTGTGATTGATAATAAATTAGGGAAAACTTAAATTTAAAATTGTTTTTAAAATTTAAGTCTAATTTAAATTGAAAAAATTGAAGTTCATTAATTTGATTTTAAATTATAACTAATTGGAATTAAGTTGAATTTTTGATTGAGTTTTGTCAAAATTTGATTGGTACAATTTTTTTTTACAACATTGGTCTTAAAATTTGAAAAATTATAAATGCTATAGAACTACTGAAGCTATTTGCTTTTACTAATAGGCCGTTTGGAAACTTTCAAATTGGATTCATTGACGAATTGGATTCAATTACATTTGTATGATTGAATTAAATTTGATTTACACTGTTTGAAATAAATCTGTAAATATTAGAATTGAATTCAATTACATTGTTTGGAATACAATAAAAATGAATTCAACTACTTTATATGACTTTTTTGTCCTTAACTAAAAATAGTATGTAATCAATGTGTGTATATTTTGTAGTAATTTGTATATTTATGATGTGTATATTTGAATTTTTTTTTTTAATATTTTGAAAAGAATTGACTTCTCAATTCAGAATTCAATTCACATCAATCTACTACATTTTATTTAATCAAAGGTAACGGCTAACTGTTTTTGGGCCCAAATCTTTAGGCTTTTGGTTCAATTCATCCGTAGGGGAATCAATCAGCTGGTAAAAAGTAAAAAATATATAATATTTTTATTATAAAAACTAATAATAAAATAAATAATTTAATTATATTAATCATAATTCTTACTAGTACCTAATATCAAATAATATGTATTTAGTTGATGATACATAAAATTATAACAAAAATGAGAAAACAAAAAATAGTTATTTTTATAATTTTTATAAATTGAAAGAAATCAAAATTAAAAAAAAACTATAAATTCAAATATATAAGTTTTTTCATTGAACTTTAAAAAAACAGAAAACTTAAAATTAAATAAAAACAAACATGGTTCTCAATATCTAATTTCACATTTTATGGATTTATTTCATTAAATGTAAAATTTAAATTGCTTATATTTTCAAAATAAACTTTTATAAGTTTAAGGGAATACTTTTAATGTAATTTGATTAATTTAATATGAAAATTTTATGATTTTCTGTCACAATTTATTAAATGAATTGGATTAACATTCATTATTTATATTTGACATAATGAAACTGATTTCAAGACAAAATAAGACAAAAATTGAATTATATTGTTAAATTTGTTATGTTGCAAACATATTAACTCTCAATTAAATTTGATGCCAAATTAACATGTAGTTCATAAAATAATAAAACGTAAAAATAACATAAGACAAACGTAGCAATAATTTCATCAATCATAGTAATGTACGAGAACCAAAATAATAATAAAAAATATAATTCAACGATGAATTATAAATTTGTTACTTCTAAAACCTTTTTAACCTCTTCCCTATTTTGTCTTTGAAGCACAAAAAAGTAATATCTTATAACTCAAAAGGGTTTGAATAAAATACAAATAGATATCAACATATATGGTGTATGAGTATTACAAGAGCACCTACGGCCTGGATGCTATTGGATTATATCATGGGTGGTACCTATTGCCAGGCAAATTTTGACACTAATCAAATGAAAATTTGCATCTTATGCAAGAAATTTAAGGTTCGATTACAGGTCACAAGAATAGAGCCAGACATAAAACAAACAATTCGATGCTTCCACAGAAAGTCCCTAGAAAATCAGTCGACGCTACTATGCAAACAGTCGGCGCTACTATACAACAATTGCTTCCTGCTTCTTCATAAGGAGATAATAGATGTAGTATTAAGACGGGTGACTAACTCTTTAGATTACTTTTGTTTGTTAAACGTACCTTTTGTGTCTTACAGTATGGAGCAAGCCTTCTGACCCTTTTTCTTCTTCTTCTTTTGCTTTGGGGGCTGAAGAACAACCTTAATAGCGGCATCAAAAACTGCCTTTACATTCTGCAATTACGGCACATATACGATTTTAATCCATTGGTAGGAGAGCCAAACACAATATTCCCAAACAGAGACGAAAGGAATACGCATACATTACCTGCTGAGTTTTTGAGCTGCACTCAATGTAGGCAGCTGCCCCAATAAGCTTTTTCAGTTCCTCGCCCTTAGGTGAAAGTCAATCCAATACAACCGAGTTGTTTAATAAGATCATAAAGATCAAAGTAATCTTCATTACATTGCAGTTCTTTTTCATTACGTTCTAAATTTAATAATGTATCATTATAAGCTAGTAAACATCGGAGAAGTTATTTACCTGTGCAGTGCTTATGGAGACTGCACAAGGATGTTCAACAAAGAACTGCTTATCCTCACGCAGATCTACAATGGTAAAATACCGCGGTAAATAGAAAACTTTATATGGTAAAATAGTTGACCTGAATACGACAAAACATAAAGAAAGGACTTCAAAAACGGAGAGAATAGCTGTTGAGGGTGGAACAGGACCAAATAAAAGTACATAACCCAAGCCAATAATACAGTGGCAGTACACAATTTGAACAAAGTTTGGCTAGCTCAAACACCAGATTGCAGCAGTGGTGAAAAGGGAAAGAAGAAATAAGTAATCTACGGTTTAGTTATCTGCTAGGACTTGGACATGATTAGAGAACAAAGTTGGATTGCCTTATCATGCAAATGGATGAAAGCTAGTTCGCTCAACATGTGAGCTTTCCAATTTTTTAGACTTTGCCAAGAAACTTAATCCATATCTGAACCATCACAATAAAAAAGAGCTTCAGACAAAGGATTGTATTCTGAAACAAGAAACTAGACAGAAACACGTACCAAGTTTTGTACCAACAAGAATTACTGGAACTCCAGGAGCATAATGCCTCAATTCAGGAATCCACTGAAACAGAAAACCAGCAAGTGATGAGTCAACTTGTGGAATTTACGTTTATGTTATCAAAGGAATTATAAACCTCAAAGAAGTAAGATCCTGACAATGACTTGTAACCTTTTTGGCGACATTTTCATAACTGGCCTTGCTTATCAAAGAGAAAGCAAGAATGAAGACATCTGCACCTCGATAGCTCAAAGGTCTTAACCTGTTGTAATCCTCCTGACCTGTCATAGCAAGCTCAGTTAAAGCTAAAAAGCACAAAGGCCTTTTGCATCTGATAACCGAATCAAGTTATTAATATGCTCAGACTCGCTTTAATTACCAGCAGTGTCCCATAACCCTAAGTTGACAGTACTCCCATCCACAACCACGTTTGCACTGAAATTGTCAAAAACGGTCGGTACGTAATCCTGTTTTATTTTTATTTTTATCAAGTTAGTAACCCAAAGTCAATTGCGAGTCAAACAGTAAGAAAATCACAAATCAAGCCAAACAACACAATTTTCTTGTACTAGATTCAATCTAGTAATCTACTGAAGAATATGACAAACGAAAGAAGCAAAATAAGAAATCATTACAGCATGAACAAGCATTGTTCTTACTTCTTAGTTCGTATGAGAATCAGGAAAGAACAATCCACAACCAGAACACGTGCAGCCTTTTAGCCAAATCAAAGTTTTCAAACCAGATTCCAAAGGAAAAAACCGCCACTATCTATAATTCCAATGTTCGAAATATCAACCTATTATCTTGTAAGACCTTCACATAACTCTTAAGTGTGTGTATGCAACGTGAAAAACGGTTTGCGTAATTTTCGAAAATCTTTGGTACATAATCTTGTTTTAGATCAAATTAGACCCCAAGGCAATACGGAGTCAAAAGCAAAAAAAAAGTAACTGAATCGAGCCAAAAAGCACATTTCCAATTCTATCTGAATAACCCGCAAAACTTGCTTAAAACATAAATGCGATAGAAAAATCATAACTCGTCAAAATCGAGAATAAATGACTCACAACTAAAGTATGTACCTCTTTATTGCCAATTAAAGTTACAAAATCAGATTCCAAAAGAACCGCTACTCATTTGAATTTTAAAATTCGCAAAGTCACATTTAACATGTCGCAACAGTTTCAACGTTTCAATCTAATTTCGCGCCGCCTAACCACTCGATAAATCATCTAAGCACTGGAAAAAATCACGCAAAATGTTCGGTCTCAAATGAAGGAAAGAGAGTATAGTACCGTAGGGAAAGTATTGCTTGTGTAGGAAATGAGCAAACAAGTTTTACCGACGGCGCCGTCGCCGACCGTCACGCACTTAATAAACCTTGAAGCACTCATTTACACCGTCCGATCTCTTCTCCTGCGTAACAAACAGAACTTCAACGATAACACTACGATAACTGCCTTCAACCGTCACCGCCTCTCTCTTCGTAGCCTCCGCGCTTTTTCTCTCCGATTCAAGTCCGATCGCAACTTGAAGCTGTCACTACTCATTACCAGCTCAACATTCACTTAGATCTGGCACTTAAAACCTAACCGAGAATATCAAAGAAACACGAACAAGAACTCTCCAATGAGTTCTAGTTTCTGCATAGAGAGAGGGAGGGAGAGAGAGAGTGTCCCGCGAGAACAATAAGAAAGTTTGAAAGAAAGATAGGGAGAGAGGAGAGACACCGAAATGCGGTTACAGATTGGGTTAAAGAGAGCGTGTTTGGACAGAACTGACCTACATCCTTTTGACAGCTGTTGTCTTTATTTATTTATATAAACCTCTATTTTCATTTATGCACCAATAATTATTATAATTAATTTATATAATTTTAGTAAACTATATTTATAATTGCTTGGATAAATTTGAATTTAAGTTTAAATAAATTATAATTGTAAATAAGTTTATGTAATTGGAAAATCTGAATTTTTATAAAGGGTATCTCCCATAATAAATCATAGATCAAGAACGTGTAAGGGGTGGTCGAGTTGGTGGAGTAGAGAGATATAAGATCAAAAGGTTCTGTGTTTGATTCCCCTTATTTACACTTTTTTGATCGAGGTTATCGTATAAGACTTGCCTAGTGTGGAGTACCCGATTGACTTAATTTACAGACTATTGCGTCAATCGAAAAATTTATTTAGTGCGCATTTAAATCATAGCGACCGTGGGTTCCTCGTTTTTTTTAAGGAATTGCACTTAATTTGAAATTTGATTTAATTTAAAATTATGAATTAAATTTGATTAGTTTTAATTTAGATTTGAGATATCAATTTAAAACTTAGATATTATAATTCAAATAAATCGTATCGCAAATTAATAATATTTTAATATTAAATTTAAAATATTTATTATTTAAATAATTTGAACAAATTCAATTGATCTTAATTTAAAGATCGAATGACAACACATCCATACTTAATATAAAATCTAATTGAGAATTAATTTGATAATATAAATAACTTGAATCTGTCGTAAATTAACATTATTTTAATATGAAATTGTTAAAAATAATTATTTTAAATAATATAATGAGACCGACCATAAGTAAGTGCAAAAAGGTAAAACTTAAAAGGACTTGATAGTAAGGACTGTTTTCGTAAAGATTGGAAGGGGGAGAGGAGTGGGGGGCTGTTCTGAAGAATATTTCTTGCCTTTCAAGGGATAGGACCAACAACGAGACACATGCGATTCTGTAGTGGTAGTTGCTGATTAGTTGGCTTCCTGTACCCTTTCTCTTTTCATGTGCTTTCTTTTTCTTCTTTTGTTACGTAATATCAATGATGACTTGAAGTGTGAAGAAAATATATAATGGTACAAAAACCCAACGTGACTAGCATTGTCGTAGGTATAATTGCCTTAGGTTTAAGGGATCGAGAAGACGTGCCAAGGTCTAATCCAACGCTAAATAGATACTTGAAAATGCCTAATCCCTAACATGCGAGCAATCACGGACCACCACTCACTTTATGGACCAGATTTTCTCACTAATATTACTATATTTTATTCTATCTTATAAAATTTCAGCCATTTATTTAGTAGGACTTACGCGGAACCCACATAAATAAATGACTGAGATTTATTGAACACAATAAAATACCATAATATTGGACAAAAAATCTGAACTCCAATTTATTATACCTTTCTTTATTAATTTAAGGTCAATGTCATCGTGACAAAGGATTAAATTGGTCCATCTATCTAAGAGATAATATCGGGCTAATTAATTATCTTATTAATGACATTTGATTAGTTTAAGTATATTATACTCCACTCTTTAACCTTAGAAGGATATATCCCTCAAAAAAAAAAAAACCTTAGAAGGATATATATTAAAGTGTCTTCTCTTATTGTAGGCTGACCAGTTGTTTATAGATGCTCCCAGGTCTTGCAATGAGTTGATTATGGCTGCCAAGTTCAACGACCTTCCCTTGTTGAAGCACTGCAATAGTATCAGCATCCTTGACAGTTGATAACCTGTGTGCTACTAGAACTGTGGTTCGACCTTCCATGAGCTTGTCCAAGGCCTCTTGAACCACCTTCTCGGAAGCTGTATCTAATGCACTTGTAGCTTCATCCAAAAGAAGGATCGATGGGTCTTTAAGAATGGCTCTTGCAATTGCGACTCTCTGTTTCTGCCCTCCTGATAGTTGCAGCCCCCTGTCACCTACATGAGTTTGATAACCTTGAGCCATTCTGCTGATGAATCCATCAGCGTTTGCTGCCTTTGCTGCTTGCATTATCTCGATTTCCGATGCATCTTCGTTACCATATTTGATGTTTTCGTATATTGTCGTCGAAAACAATGCAGGTTCCTGTTGAACTAAACCTGTTCTCTTCCTGAGCAACTTCAGGTTTAAGGTCTTGATGTCATTTCCATCAATCAGGATTGTCCCAGAAATGGGGTCGTAGAATCTAAGGATCAAGCCAATTGCTGTACTTTTCCCTGATCCGCTTTGTCCAACCACGGCTAGACTTTTTCCTGATGAAATCTTCAGGTTTAAATTCTCAAAGATTGTGATATCAGGCCTTGCAGGATAGTTGAACCTGACATTCCTGAAAACTATATCGCCTTTCACTTCAGTTACCATTTTCGAGGCAGGATCATCCGGGTTAATGGCTGTTTTTCTTCGAAGAATACTGAACACTGATCCAAGTGCCTCTGAACCCTTCACAATGTCTGGCGCAAGGGCAAGCGTCTCTGCTATTCCCAATGCCGTAACTATCAAAATCATGAACGCCTTCATGGAGTGTCCAAAATCAGATTCCTTCCGCTTGATCAGGACTGATGCGTACCAAAGGGCAAGTGCATAAGAACACATAGAGAGTAGATGCGACACACCATATCCAAAACCTGACATATGCCCACGAACAAGTGCTTGCCTGTTGGGTTTGTCCAATTCTGAAGCAAAATGCCTCGAGATTCGTTCTTCAGCTCCAAAAGCAGCAACTGTACGTATATTGGCAATCGCTTCGCGTGCCAAAGTTGTTGCTCTACGGTAAGCATGGTAGTCTCCTCCGTACCCCTTGATAAAAAGTTGCTGCAGATTTTAGATGCAGTCAGGAAGATTCAAGTACTGTACTGACAAATTAACAAACTATAGATATATGAAGAAAAGGTAAGGGAATGCCTCGGTTATGGAAGCTGCAATGAGGAGAGGGAAGGTGGCTACAACAACTGATGTTATGCGCCAGTTCAATGTAAAGGCAATGACACATGCAGTTACAGTGAGTGATACGTTCTGGACAATAGTTGAGAGACGATCAGCCAGAGCACTTCGCACTAAGGTTGCGTCTGCTGCTAAAGCTGACGTCAAAGCACCAGTACTGTGCTCATCCTGATCAAACCAGCCAATCTCGTTTGATAGCATAGCTGCAGTAAAAACAATATTAATAATAGAATAAATAATATATTGTATTTGTAATAAATTAAATATTTGAATCTTTAATTTAGATAATTTATAATTCTTTTTTGTTGATTATCACAACTAATTTCATAGGAAAACATAACAAGGGGGAAAAAAAAGGAAGAAAGAGGTAAAAGAAAACCTGAGAACATTGATAAACGAATACGAGTAGTGAGACGTTCACCCATCAAAGTGTAGTAGTAATGTTGGAGAAGGTACACAGGAATGGTGACAGCACCAGCTCCAACAAAAATGAGAGCTATCCGATGGACCTCATGTTTCATCCGAGTTGCATCAGGAAAATAAAATGCCGTCAGGACATGAGAAATTCCAAGAGCAAAGAGAGGTGCTTGTGCTCCAGCTAGAATCGCACCTATTGATCCAAGCACTGCGTAAGGCCACTCTGGTGCATTTAGTTTCAGCAACTCCATGATTGATGGGGCTGGAGTTGGAGCAATGCTTGGCCTTGACAGGTTTTCGTCATTTGAATGCATCTCTCTCGTTTTGGTTGATTGGAGTTCCGACTGGTGAATGTTGGTAAGCTCTTTAAATCCTGAATTTGAAGCAGTTTCAGAAAGATCTGAGGAAGTTGGATTTGTATGAGTTTTTGATGCTTGCAAGCTTACAAGAGTAGCGTACTCTCCTTCCACAGACATCAGCTCCGAGTGATTACCACTTTCAACCACCTGACCATTTTTTAAGACGAGAATTTTATCAACGTTTCGAATGGTGGATAATCGGTGTGCAACGATTATTGTAGTCCTCTCAGACATAATCTTCTCCAGGGCTTGTTGAACAGCGAGCTCTGATTCTGCATCAAGAGCACTGGTGGCCTCATCTAAAAGTAGTATCTTTGGATTCCTCAGAATTGCTCTGGCTATAGCGATCCTTTGTTTTTGACCACCAGAAAGTTGAGTTCCACCTTCACCTACCTAGGTACAAGAAAGCATCAAAACATCACGTAAAGCTGAAACTACGAATTAAACCAGGGGATTCAGGGTAGGATTTACCTGAGTTCTGTAACCATCAGGCAACTTTTGAACGAAAGAATGTGCATTAGCTGCTTTGGCTGCTTGGATAATCTGATCCATGCTTGCATATTCTTTACCAAACAGAATGTTGTCAATTATAGTTGCAGCGAATAATGCTGGTTCTTGACTGACCAATCCCATCTGTTCTCTCAGCCATTTTAACTGAAGAGTCTTAAGATCGTACCCGTCCAACAATATTTGACCTGATAAGATCGATGTACAAGCTTAGGTTTCATTAGTCATAGCCTAAGTTGACCGTTTAAAGTTGTATTAAGGTACCTGAAGTGGGTTCATAGAATCTTTGAAGCATGGATATGACAGTACTCTTCCCTGAACCACTAGAACCTACAACTGCAAAGATCTTCCCAGCAGTAACTGAAAAGCTCAAATTGTCAAAAACCATGTTGGGTCGCGAGGGATAAGCAAACTGAACCTCACAGAATTGGATATTCCCTGCAACTTTCTGCAACACAATACCGTCTCCTGACATATCTGAAGCTTTGGAATCTGCTTCAATCATGTTAACGATATTGGACACGGCAGCTTTGCCTTTTGCAATGGCAGCCAGATTCGGAGTGGCCTGACCAAGAGCTCTGGCAAAAACAAAAGTTATTGATGTTCTATATATCCAACAAATGAGCATCATCATCAAGAACTAGCTCTTTTGCCCACTCAAAAACAACTTACAATCCACTGAAAATGACATTGATTATCACTGTGAATGCCTTCCCTCCATTTGTCTGGTGATGACTGATAAGAATACCAGCATACCAGAGAAGTAATGCCCACGCACAGAATAGTAGTGCGTATGTAAATCCAACACCAACTCCTTTAGCAACACCACTTTTCTTCCCTAGATTATATGCATTTTCAAGGGACTTGGAATATCCTTGGATTGCTTTGTCCTCTCCTACAAATGAATAAACAGTACGAATTTGCGAAATCACCTGATGATAGACGCAAATGACAGGAATCAGGGCAATTAACTCAAGTTTTTGTTCTTCTTTTTTCTACTGAAGAAGAAAGTATTGAATGTGTACCTCTTCTGCAACTTTCCCTGCCTCAGCATATGCAGTCTCACCTTTTTCTGATAGAGTAGACATAATTACAGTATAAGCTCCTCCAGCAACAGCTATCAGTGGAACCACAGCTAAGGTTAGTAGTGTAAGCTGCCATACTGAAGCAAATCCAACGGCAAATCCAACAAAGAACTGAGAAAGATAACGAAGAGCATGGCCTATCTGCACAAAGATACTGTAAGAATTGGCTCAGGCAAAAAGGTAATTATCATTGGTCTATATAAAACTGATTCTTCTTTATCATCACCTTATCTCCTATAGCATCTTGAACTAATATTGCATCACTCGATATGTGAAATATGATATTCGAATCTCTAGCTTCTGTATCGAAGAAATTCATGTCCTTTCTCAGAACAGATTGAAGATATCTCAAACGTAAACGAGATGTCTGTCTCTCCCCAGTTTGCATCCAAAATGCTACACCTGAAAAGATAAATTCCAACTTCATTTAAGAGTCCATCCTATTCGAGACAATTTTCGTTGAACTTCAGGAGAAACTTACCAATCCAAGCTGATGCAAAAATCACAGTTCCCAAGTATACCAAGTATAAAGCATTCTGCAGCAAAGGAAAGGCTATAAGATTTCTACTTAAAATCCTAATCTTTCCCCAAGAACTTGTCTAAGGATCTGTCTTTTAAAGGGTCCAAGGGAATAGAATATATGCACTTTTAACGTTGTTTAAGGACATTGAGAAACATTGGTCAAAGTTTGTAATAGGAGACAGCATTTTGTCATATACCTTGGAGACTTCAGAAGATATTCCATGGGCATTTGGAGTTAAATGTCCCAGAGAATCAATCATTCGTCCAAATAAGATAAAGAATACAGGCAGAGCAGCTCCATGGATACACGCCCCAGCACTTCCAAGAAACATCAACAAGTGATCAACTCTATCAGCAGCAGAAAACAGAGCAAAGAATGGAACAGTGGGCTTCTTGCCAGAATCCGATGGTTGGTCTACTTTTGGAAATGAATTTTGGTCTGAAACCTGATCAGAAGCAAGCTCCACCTCTGCCATTGTAAACATTATCGTAAGACAGCAAATTCTGACATGAATAAAAGCCCAAAAGCTGCTTGTTTCATTTGAGAGCAAGAGGAGGTTGAGCAGTCCATTCCTCCAAATAAATGTAAAAGCTTAACTAATCAGTTAAAGCCAACCAAAAACTCGGCTCCTTTAATTCACCCTTGTAATTTGGATCAAAAAGGAACTGGGATTTAATTAATGTATGGCAATCAAGCAACTAAAGTTACAGATTTCATATCCACAACAAGAAGTCTTTATTGTCGTTGGTTTCGATTAAAATGAAAGCAGCTTAAGTAGTTGGACACCTTTATTACACATAGCATGACTTGATATAGTTAGAAAAGACAACATATTCAACAAGTAACTTTCGAATCAGCAATGGAGAACTGGAAAGGACATGAACCATTTAGTGTGGACTTGTGCGTGGAAGAGGACCAGTGCAGTGAGTCAATAACTACTCTCCAATATGTCCTCCTCAAGACAGTAAGGTTGGTCTCCTCAATGCACATGACATCAAATTTCAATGTCATCCACACCTACTAATACACCCAATCCCAAAGAAATTAAAAGATAATATGAACAGACAACCAAAAAAACAAAAAGAGCAAGCATTTATGAGTCACTCTAAGGTACTACAGGAAATTGGGTCCATTTGTTCTTTGTCCTGCAGGGATAAAATTTGAAGCTCCAGATACATCATCAATTTTCTATTATCTTTTCTATTTACAGTATATAAATACGACCAAACAGATGACCATTATTCGGTGCTCATTATTTGACATTAAAGAATTTTTATGAAAATCAATATTTTAAAAGCTCGACCAGAAGTTAAACCACTAAAATAAAACGTTTAAGATATAAAAGGTTTAACCGAAGTTAGATCATCATAAAATTGGCTAAAGCTTAGATAAAAATAAAGAATTTGAAATATGATTGAGATAGATTGTTTTTACCTATCGAACAATTTGAAGTTTATTTGAAAAAAAGATATTGTTAAATGAAAATTAATTGATTTATTTTAGTTTATAAGAACTTATTAATTTATGAAAATTGATCGATTGATAAATTAATTAGTTTTTAACAATAAGAGTTATTAAAATAAATCGAACCAAAAAGTTGGACATGCAAGGTTTTTACTGTTTAATTGGCCAAACCAGTTGGATTTTTTAATCATTGATAAAATAAAATTTTTTAAAAAGTTTCATGATCAAATTATCATTAATAATAAAATAAATAAATTTTTTATTTATCATGTAAAATTTTTTATTTATCTTTTAAGTCATTTACTTTTGTTGAAAAAATTGACTCAGAAATGCTTGACTGTTTATGATCCAATTTAATATTTATTTTTTACATCAAACAACTTAAATTAAAATATTTTATTATTTATAATTATAATGATTATTAAATATTGATTGTTAATTTTTTAAAATTCTTATTTATCATGTATCTATATAACGCATATTATAAGTAACTCGATGTAAACAGTTAATAGTAAGGATGCAATATATTTAATCGTTTATGATCCAAACTCGATTTGATTTATTTTTATATTAAATAATTTGAATTAAAATAATATTTTTAACTAATTAATTCTTCAACCATTTAACAAGAATATATTATCTTAAATAAACTAACATCTTTCACAAAATCCTAACTCCTTAAGTCATCTAAGATATTTGAACTTAGTCAACCATTTGGAATCCACTTCATAGTTTTCAACAAAATTATTATTTTGAGGATAAAGGAAATAAAATGTATAACAAATCCCAACCCGGCAATCTGGCCAAGTATCTCTTGGCCCGACTTGCCCACTAGCCGCGGGCTGAGCTTGAATGATAAAACGACGTCGTTTTTAAATTTTTAGAAAATGATAAATCGTGTCAGGCCACGGGTCGGCTCGCAATATGGTCTGATTCGGACCATTACCATCGATCACTACACGAAAAGTTGGAATTTGCAATGGAAAATTACCGATGGAATTAGGGGTGAGCATTCGGATAATTCGGGTCCAATTTTCACTGTTCGGGCCCGGCCCGAATTACCCGAAATTTTTTCATCTTACCCGGCCCGAACCCGAACTTTCAATTACCCAAACTTACCCGACCCGATTTACCTGAATTACCTATTTACCCTGCCCGATTTACCCGAATTACCCGAATTATCCCGGCCCAATTTACCCGAATTTACCTAATTACCCTATTTCATAATTCTTTTAAACCTAATTCGGGTAATCGGGCCGGCCCGAATT
>JAOTBA010000002.1:575694-600964 GCA_025629845.1 Erythroxylum squamatum
GCCCTCTGCTGGGGTGTAGCCACTTGGCCCTCTGAGAGGTGAGCCCGCTTGGCCCGCCTGTGGGGTTTCCTCGAATCAAAAAAAAAAAAAAATTGTACGTGCATTACGTACCCAATTTCTAGTAAAAGTACGTGAATTATATACCATGTTTCTATTAACGGTACATGTACGTATAAATTGTTAATCATAACACCAACTTTAATTACGAGCACCAGGTCAACCATGAACTTGTATTAAAGAAGAAAATGTAAATAAAATACCTATTTTGCTATTCATCAATTGATGAACAAGTTGCTAAACTGCTTGAAAAAACGCCTCGACAAATGAATAAGCTCATAAAACTTTCATGAAACCTTAATGAAAGTTGGATATCTTTATATCGTTGATTATTAATTTAATTTTTATTATTAATTAAATAATAAATTACTAAGATCAGTCTTAACTCAAACTTAAGTATCGAGTTAAAATTAATTAGTTCAATTACTTATTATTAATTAGGTTAAAATTTTATTAAAACTTATAATTCAAATACTCACACTTAATACAAAGACTTACACTTAAATTAAAGCTTACTAATTTATATGTAGGACTGTAACATGTAACTAAAAGTGAGTTTACCATGAAACAACTATTCCACCATTGTTCAATCTCGAGAGGCCCATGTTTGTCTACGAAATGGGCTAAGAGCACATGTTTGTCCTTATAATTTATGGCCTTGAATAGCAACCGAAAACGCCATTCTTTAGGCTTTCACAGAAGTAAGTGGGATGCGAATTGGGAATTGATTAAACATCACCACAAAGGGAATTGTGAGATGTTTCAAAGTTCAAATGGTCCCAGCAGCCGACCACGAAGGTCCATTGGCCGACATCATCTTTCAAATGCTTAGGTTGTCGTCTGCAGTCGAGTTTAACATTCTAAATTAGTAGGTAGATAATGGATGACTAATGAGTGGATCGGTGATGCACTCAGCGTGTCAATCGCAGCACACTAAGTTCAAACTTTTTAGCTCTGATCCATTTTTTCCCAACCTTTTCAAGTTGTCTTTTCAACCTTGAATAGATACAAAATCCATAAGACATCACAAGTGTTTTTAAGTCGGCCTTCTTCTGTATTATATAGTTGAAAGCTGACTATGAATTATTAAATGCATAATCCCAATAGAGACCAGGACAGAGCTTGCAATAACCAATGTGAAATGCAAAGGTGACTTAGACTTGGTGTCCGGTTGGTTGAGCTTTTTGAGAGTAAATAAGTACTTTTTTTTTACCGTAAAATTTTTTTAAAAAAATGAGTCTTTGGCTGTAAAATCAAAAAATTACTTTTTTAGTAAATATAGCTTTTTTAACAGTTAAAATACAGTTTTTAAGAAGCTCAAATTTAGAACTTCTCAAAAAAGTACTTTTTAAATATTTTTCATATCAATTAATGATTCTATCTTTTAATCTCTTTTACCCTTATGCTTTACACATAATTCTCACAATACCTACAAACCTATCTTCACGTTTATTTTAGAAATTATATAATATTACTTGGCTTTTTATATTTTTTATATTAGTTTTACTTATCTTATAATTCATATAAAAGATTTGGTTAGATATATTTTCATTTATGTTTCATATGGTTGAAAATTATATAATAATTAATATATTGTGCTTTGCATATTGTTTAATATACTTTAAATAATATTTATATGCATAAATAACTTTTATTATAAAATAAAATATAGTTAAAATTAAAAGTACTTTTTATTTTTAAGTTACCAAACAGTTTATTGTATGAAGCTCTTTCAAAAAAACTTTTTTTAAAATGACAGCCAAACAGTTAACTGGCTTTTTAAAAAAGCTCTTCTTAGAAAAGTTTTACTGACAAAAACTCTACTAGTATAATGCCAATCTAAACAGACACTTAGTATCTTTTAGTACAAGAAAAAATTAAATTTTAACATTTTTTAGAAAGTTTTTAATTGAAGAGATTAAAAATTTAAAGTAAGAGAAATTGTAAATCAATTTAATTTAAAAATAATTAATTAAGAATACAAATATATTAAATACTTATAAATATTATTTGAATTAATTGTGTCATTTAATTTTAAATTATTCTCTCGTTAAATATTTTATTCGAAATAATCTATTAATTGCGCGTCTCCAAAATAATAACTGTGAATTTTTCTAAATAAAATATTACATATTTTCATATTTGTTCGCAAGTGTATATCATAATAGCTAGGGGATTGAGGATTTTCCGAGAAATTAAAAATCAAAAGACAAATTGGTCTAAAGAGTCCAACCAAGCAGGCTTTTGTAATATCCTGACCTTCCTCTACCAAATTTTCCTCCCAACTAGTATGATTATTTAATATGAATACGGACCGATTACTTAATATTCCCACAAGAACACTCCTTATATTGATCTCTTAACTTCCTCGAAAATGTCAATTCTACATGTTATGGTCAAATGATTGAACATCAACACGTTATCTCCATAGCTCGTTCAAGGATCAAAATCTGACGTGATATGGATTTGACTAGATGAGAGCAATACATCGAATGGTTCAACTTGGCATGGTCAGAGTGTTGATTTTAAACACGTTCTAATTAGTAATTACCACGTTAAGGTCCATGCGAATTTTTACGAATAATGACTCTGTTCGGTAAACAACAAATTGCATTTACTCTGTTTGATAGTCATATTAGCTGCATCATATTGGCTATTAGTTGATTCTATCAGCGATTAATTATTGGCTGATTCTATCAACAGATTTAACTAGTAAATAATATCAGTTGTTTATTAAAAATATTTAGTAAAATTAGTTGTTTAGTAATAATTATTGATGTATAAAGTAACTTATGAGGACGTGATTTTTTTAAAAAAATAAGAGTATTAATATTATATTTCTTAATATTTTGTTAAATATTCTTATAAGAATTTAAATTTTCGATATTTAAATTTTCAAAAATTAAGTTTATAACTTTAATAAAAGCATAATAATAATAATAATAATCCAACGTTAAATTCTCTATTAAAATAAATGATACAGCGAACTATATCATATTAATATTTTTCATATAATATGTATGAATTTTATTATTTAATAAATTAAAATATCTATAATAATAGTATAATACAGATACGATATATAGTAGTTGTATACTAAGAATAATAATTTGATGTCATTTATAAAAAAATGTGATTCTTTAGGTTCAAAAACTTAATATTATGATTTTTTTAAATGCAAAATAATATTATAAAATTAAACAAATATTAAAAAGTTCAATTAACCCCTTTATTATATTCTTCCAAACTTCACAACATAATTGTACAAAATAAATCAACTTTGAAAACACACAAAGCAAAGTAAAGGGTAAAATGGAGGGCAATATTATTATTAGTCAAGCAGCTAACTCCAAACGCTACACTTAAGGAGCTTTTAAAAAATTAACTGGTTGGGTTGAATCAGCCAACCCAACTAGCTCGTAACAAAACAATAAATAACTTTTTAACATGGGTTAAACAGCTAAAAAACAGCTTATCAATTGTTTACCAAACATGCCCAATGGAGTTGTTTGGCAAATAACTGATAAGTTGTTTTTTAGCTTATTGACTAAAAGTTAACTTTTTGACCATCTTAAAAAGCTATTAATGCATTTAGTGAATGACTTATTGGTTAGCTTATTTAGCTTCAATAAGCTGATTTCTAAAAGCTTCATAAGAGAAGTTTTTTTTATGATTAACTAAAAATTAATAGGTAAAAGACTAATTATACCTTCCTTTCATAATTTTTGAATTATATTATATATCGTATCATTGTCATACTATAATTATAGATATTTTAATATATCAAATAATAAAATTCATACATATTATATGAAAAATATTAATATGATGAAGCTCGCTGCATCATTATTATGAATAGAGAATTTAACATTGGACTATTATTATTATTTTTATTAAAGTTATAAACTTAATTTTTGAAAAATTAAATATCTAAATTCTAAATTTTTATAAGAGTATTCAACGAAATACTAAGAAATATAATATTTATGCCCTTATAATTTTTTTTAAATCATGCCTTCATAAATCATTTTGAACATCAATAACTAATACTAAACAACTAATTTTACCAAATATTTTTAATAAACAGCTGATGTTATCCGCTGATTAAATCAGCTGATATAATCAGCTATCAGTTAACCGCTAATAGAATCAGCTATCGACTAATGCAATCCGTTATTTGTCAAACATAGCCTTTATGTTCAACATAAACTAACATAAACAATACCTACCTATTAGGCGTTTCTCAATTCCTCGTCTTCAACATAAACCAACATAAACAATACCTACCTATTAGGCATTTCTAAATTCCTCTTCAGTGCAATTTACTTAATCCTTTCAATTGTCTTTATGTTTATTTTAAAAGTTATTCTTTTAGTTATCTTTATATTTACCTTCAAAGTCAAAAGTATATATATATAATGAGATAATAACTCTTTGTATATTCTGACTCAATTTTGATATTAATTCAACTTCAAAATTTAAAATTTAAAATATTAATTTTAAATAATAAACATATCATCTCTATCTCCATCTTTCTCTTTCTCTATTTCTATCTCTTTGACTAATTTGTAATAACCCTTAGATATAATAATCTTTTGGTTCCTTAATTTTTCAGTCATCTTTTTAAAATTAATAGATTTAGTTCAATCCGCCAATTCAATGCGCTAATTACCAAATAAAATTATTAACAATTTGACATAATCAAATAGGTAAAACATGGTTTTTTGGTTAAGAAACCTTAATCATTTGATAGATTCCCAGTATGAGTAAGATAAGCTTTTCCTGCATCGTAATTTCGTAGTTATGCCGCATTTTGGAATGTGAAATTATTTTGGATTATCTCTCGATGATAAGCCCAAAAAGTAACTATTTCACACTTATCAATGGCCTAATTATATAATATTGTTAAGGTGACGTCTGATTGAAACATACATGCCAACTTTACCAGTTGTTTTTACAAGTTCTAGTGTTGGATTCGAGACCTGGAACCTGGAAGATCACTCTTGGTGGCCTGAAGTGTCTGCAGGTTCTGTCAAAGTGTAAGATTGCTCAGCTTTTAGTCACATGCATCAGACTTTTACTTCTGTATCCGAATTCCGAACTTGGAGAAATAAGGAGAGACACACTCCCTGTCGTCCGGGCCCTGCCCTGAAGCAAATACCCCCCGAATGTGATGATGCGTCTCTATCCCTTAGTACGACACCGTATTGCCAACCGTCCACCAATGGGACCATGTCCCTGCTACTAATCCATTGAAAAACAAAGAAAAGGAATTTGCATTGCATCTAAGATTTGCACTTTAACTTTTTTTGAATTTATTAACTTTTTATTATTATTTCTGGTATTAGTATTATTTTACATTTTAACATGATTTAAAACGGGGCACATTGTAACCTTGTTTGGTATTAGTAAATTGCATTAGCCGTTAGTTGATTTTATCAACGAATTAATATGATTGATTTGACTATTAAATAATGTTAATTATTTATTTAAAAATATTTGATAAAATTATTTTAAAAATATTAATAAAGATATAGATAACGGTAAAGATCACATCTAAAATTTAAAAATTTAAAAATGCTTCATACTTTTTACCTATATTTTATCACTCTTTTGGATCATATTTTTATAAGTAAAAATGATTAACAAGCCACAAAAACATTCTATTTTAAAAAATGCAAATAGAAATTTGCATATAATTAATACCCTTTCTCTACTTAGTTCTTGCGTGCCGGATTCGTTAACTTTAACTTTTTAAAAAAGGTTTGGTATAATCTACCTTCAAATTAACAAGCAGATTGATTGATTCAAATATGAATAATTGACTAAAGGCTAATTTAAAAATTAAAATAATTTTAAAAAAAATTCAAATTAATACCTTCCAAATTTAAATAAATTTTAAGTCTTTCTCGGAATCTTTTTTTTAAAAAAGTCAAGAAATCAAATCGGCCTGTCCACGAGAAGGATGCACCTGCACAGGGCACATTTAGAGATGTCAAAACTTGAACCCGGCCTGCCCGTAACTCGGCTCATAATTTGACGGTTGTTTTTGACAAAAGGATCGACCCGTGACCCGCTCAAAAAAAAGCTATGGTCAACCCAATCTTAACCTAAAAGCAAAATACTGCTTAATAAAGGGGTTCAACTGGCAGCCACCCTGCTACATGGCGGGGAGGTGCATGTAGTACATTACTCTAAGTGCAGGGACCCCATCGACAAAGACATGGATGTGCTTGTGCTTGCTTCCTTTTCAATGCTAGAGTTTGTCCCAACCCATCTTTTCACTTGATTTTGACAGTTCTTTTCGTTTATTTGCTCAATACGCACTAAATAAAACGAAATTCAAATCAAATGATCTGTTAGACCTTAATTAATTGTTTTTAATAATCAATTTTTGGAAAAATTTAACTCAATTTATTTTAATATTACAAAATTTCTATAAAATATTTGAAATTTAAACTTTAAATATTTCAAAATTTTATAGAAATCCCTTTTTTTATTGAGCTTTTAAACGTATTAAATATTTAATGTAAAATATAATTATTTATGAGAACAAGATATTAAAATTAATAAATAAAGATATTTTTATGTAAGAATAAAATTAATTATGTATTATTTTAAAATTTTAAATTGAGGAGTAGACCAGAAAGTAGGAACTCAATATCTTGTTAGACCTCTCCCTCGTACTACATGAACCCATGGAAAGCATCCTTTTTACACTCTCGGGTCACCCACCCAAACCAAGCGGGTTGGGAGCCAGCAGAAAGGTTCTCACGCACTCCTTACACGTGCTCTTTTTCACCCGATTGCGAACCAAAATCCGCCAGAACAGAAAGAAGATCGAACTAAAAAAATTCAAGTAAATTTTAAATATAATAAAATTGGAAAAAAATTACTCCGAAGAAGAAACGTTTCGCTTCTCTCTCTCCCCTCTCTCTGAGGTTCCAAAAAGAGAGCAAAGATCCAGTGTGGAGAGGTTTCTGCGAGCAGAAGTGTAAATACGAAACTCAAACTGGGCTTGTAATAGGCGATAGTGAAGAGATAAAGCTTAAATTGGGTTGTGGAATTTGTTTTCTAGTGAGAGAAGCTTAGTCTCTCTCACGTGGAGCACTGTCTCTTTCTAGGGTTTGGTTTCGGTTAATTTAAGAGAGGTATTTCCCTCCTCCTCCTCCTCCTTCAGTTGTTTAGTAATTGTTAAGTTTTTCTCTTTGTGTTATAGTTATTATCTTTCATTTTTCCTGGATTTGGCACTATTTAATTGCGTATCTGGGAGCATTAATTGTGAGAATCCGTGAACTATCTTTTCGAATCTTGAAAAATTTCACAGCCACGACACGACTTTTCTCCGTGCAGAGAGTTAGAGAGTTAAAAAGTTTGGTGTTGCTTTACTCTTTCTGGGTTTTTGTAATTCTAGGGTTTGATGTTCTCTAGTATGGTAAGTCTTGCTGGTTTTACATGTGTTGTTCTTGAAGAAATTTATGAAATTGATAGCTGGCTCCAATTATTTGAGCTGATTAGTATGTAGATTTGTAGACTTTCCTCTTCACGGGGTTCATTCTTCTCCCGTTTATCACTGCAAGTCTAGGACATTTCTTTTGATACGGTAAATTGGCTGTTGTTAATCAGTAGAACTTTGATCTTTTGATAGTTGATAGATGTTGCAAAAATCTGGCATTCATTTCTTGGCGAAATACCCTCTCCTTTAAAAGTTGTTGTGTGTCAGCTTTTCAATTCATGTGATTTTCTGTCTCTAATTGTTCAGCTATGGGTTTTTAGATGATACTTAACTTTGATTTTTGTTTGTCCTTGTGTTGTCTGATATTAATGTTGTTTTGCTTTGAAGAGGGACACTCAACTAGGTGTAGATAAGGTACTTTTAAGTTCAGATCAATAATATGATTTGTGGACACAGAAGAGTTGGCACTTGTTACTTAGATCTGAATTGGTGAATCTAGTGATACTTGTTCTAAACGATTTATTTATCGTGTAGTTTCACATTGCATACATTTATTTTGTTACCAAGCTGACACCGGAGTGCTCCACGTGCGATTTAGATGCGTTAATTTCTTGAAAGTATCATATTTAGAATCTTTGGACATGTTGTAAATAATAAAATACTTTCCTATTAAGGATACATTGTCCGTCTTTTGAAAATTAATCGTATTGAGTAGTTTGTCAAGGGCTACATTTGTTGTATCTTGCCTTGTATGGATTTTCTTTGACCATGCGGAGTGTGTAGGTTTATAGGATCTGGTATTCATCTACATTCAAGTTTCAGTAGAATTTTTGTTGCATTGTGGCATCAGATCTTGAACTGATTTTTTTAGTTTATCTGATGTACAACAAAGCTAGTGAACTGGGGATGCTGCTTGCTTCTCACATAGATTTTTAGTTATTACTCTTCCTGATAAAGTTAGATTGCGTCCCACTGAACTAAATTTTTAAACTTGGCAAGAAAGCTTTTGGATATCACTGATATAAAGCAGGCAAACTTGGTAATGTTTCATTTTTTTGTGTTCGACTTGGGAGATCAATAGATTTTTCCATTTTGCTATACCTATAGTTTTAAATATTTAGTTATATATCTCTTGCATAATCTCCTTTTACTTGTTAACTAGGTGAAAGTTGTGCAGCCCTATATTTTTTTTTTGGTTGGATCTGAATCATTGATCAGATTCAAGATGGTTCGCTGGGGGTGACCGGCAAGTCACCTAATGGATATTAAGAATGTTACCAAAGAGATACGAAAATCAACTGTAAAAATTTTCTGTGTAGGATTTTCACACTTATCAGTCAGTCATGTAAACATAATGTTGTGCTATTAGAGATGGTAGGATTCTGAACCATGGGTAATTCTCCATATCATTTTTTTTGCTTCTAAGTGTGCTTCAAATGCTTACATTACTGCAACTATTTTCATAGATGGTGTAGCAGCTTACTATAGTTTTTGGTCCTTCTATTAGAAAGCATAACTTTATTGTAATTCACTGCTTGTTGGAACACAATGTGCAATGACAAACTCATTCACAATTCTCCGTTCCTTTTCCAGCTTGGTTTATTGTTTATGACTAGTCATATATTATATGTAATGATTAGCTATTCTGCTTGTGAACTCCATTTACAATTTCGGATACCAGAACACTACTGCAAGTTGTAATCTATATTGCTGGTGTCGAAGACAGTCTTCTGCTTATGTTAATTTCATCCTAATCTTCAGTGGTGGTGTTTTTTTATTCTTCGGCTAGTGTTAACAGTCTAGAACTGTCTGCTTATCAGTTTTAATATATTTGTTTTCAGGATATCTTTTAAATAGAGTTCTGAAGGTGCACTAGAACTTCTCATGGTGGAAAAAGCACAGTACATTGAAAATATTTCCTTGTTGCTCGGAGATGATATGTAGCGAAATATGACACTTGAAGACTTTTTTACCCTGAGTGAGATGAAAGATGGGCTCACAGCCCCTTCCCGAGTCCAAGAATTGGTTGCTGTTATGCAGAAGGAGAAAGATTGTGCTGTGAAGAACATTGGTGATGCAACCAGGCAGTGGGCTGCTGTTGCAAGCACAATTGCTGCTACTGACAATAGAGATTGTCTTGATCTTTTTATTCAACTAGATGGACTGTGCTTCATTGACAGGTGGTTAAACGATGCTCAGAATTTTGCCAATGATACAACTGATAGCTTTGCAGAAGAGTCAATTACAGCACTCTTACGAGCACTGGAAAAGCTACAAGTAGAAAAAGAAAGGTCAATTACTTCTGGGATCTTTAGCACTGTCAATAATCTTCTTGATCACACTTCCTCTAGGGTTCAGGACAGAGCAAGAGCACTTTTTGATGGCTGGAAGGAGGGTAAGCTTAGTAAGTCAACTTGTAATGATACACATGGTCCTACAGAAGTTGATCCGGGTGCAGTGAACAATGAGAAGAGTGGAACAGAATCTGCTCTTGCCTTTCCTCTTTCAAAAGGAAGTGATAATAAAGAAAATAATACGACAGAACCTGCCAAGGTTCAGATTTTTCTATCAAGAAGCTCAAGTTCTACTCAAGTAGAAAAAGTTGAAGATGTGCAGGTTCATTCTCATAGTAACAATCATCTTTCTCCTATGGTTTTAGATCACAAAAGTGAGGAGGGTGGATCACCTAATCCTCCTACAACCTCTACTATGTCACCCTCAGTACAGGATAATTCAGTGAAGGAAAAATCTGTCCTAAATTCTTCAGAGGTAAGTTCTATTGAAGTTCCTAGTTTTACAGTCCCAAAGGGAGAAATAGAAGAGCAAGAGTCAGATTCTTCAAAGAAACCTGACATCGTCCAGGATGTAATAGCTTCAACTGCTGTGAAGGTGGAATCTCATGCTCCTACTGGATCTGATGCCTCAAGTGCTAAAGAAACAGGCTCCTTTTTGGAAAATAAGACTGATGATATGGGTATCGGATATCATAGTAATGAACCAGTGCTCAAGTCCATACCCAACAAGAGCAGTTGCTCAACTGATGCTCGGGAGGACTTCCCTGGAAAGGATAGTAGGTTGGAAAAACCTGATGAATCTAGCAGTCCTGCATCAGAGATGGAAGATATTGTACCTGCTGATGATGATGCTGAGCATTCTGATGCAGATGATGTTGTGGGAGATACTTCTGATTTCTCCAAACTAACAATGGAAATCCGAAGTCCTAATCCAATTGGTAGGAGGCGATCTGACATTGAACTTGAATATGGTATTGTTGATGCTCTCGAAGTAGCTCGACAGGTAGCTCAAGAAGTGGAGAGAGAAGTGGTAGACTACAAAGAACCATCTTGCAGCTCTTCTTCAGGGAAAATTATGAATAATAGTATACCAGGTAGCCCAAATTCCGTAAGTGGAAATCAAGAGCTAGCCACTGCTGTTCTACCAGATGACGTTCCAGCCAGAAGCCGTTCACCTGTTGAACATACTGAAGAGGAAGGAAAGTTGGGTAATCCAGATAATCAGGTGGCTAGGGAAGAAAACAGAGAAAAAGAATCACAAGCTTTTCAGGTGACAGAGTTGGCTCAAGCGGCTGAAATTGATGGCGAGAAAGGCTCATGTAATTTTGATTTGAATCAAGAAGTCCATTCTGATGATGCAGAGCGTCCTGTGAATCCCATCTTGACTCCAATATCTGTTGTTTCAGCTTCTAGGCCAATGACAGTTTCTGGATCACCTGCAGCACCTTTGGAGTTCAGTGGAAGCCTTGGGTGGAAAGGATCTGCAGCTACTAGTGCATTTCGTCCAGCTTCTCTACGCAAGGTTTCTGATGGTGATAAGACTGTTGAGACTGGAGGCGGCAGCAACAGTTTAAAACAGGGACATTTTTGTCTCGATATTGATCTCAATGTGGCTGAGGATGGAGATGAGAAGTTCATAAATATAACTTCAGAAAGACAAAATCCATTCTCATCTGGACTCAATTCTGGGGGTTCTTCTTTAGAATTGGGCCCAAGAAGATTGGAGAGGCCGAATTTGGATTTAAATCGCATCAGCGACGATGGGGATGCTCTGTCATCAGATTTGAGGATGGAAGGACAAGTTTATTACCCCAGAAACAGCCATCGGAGCCCCTCTCCTGCGTCTTCCTCATCCTCAATGCAGCCTTCAATGAGGAACTTCGATTTAAATGATAGGCCCCTTTTCCAGAATGATGCCTCCGATCAAGGGCTCTTTCATGGAAAGTCTTTACAAAATCCAAGTGCACACAGAGGACAAAGACCAACCGATAATGTTGTGTCCATCTTTGGTACCAGAGTAGAGGTAGGTAGTAGAATGGATGTCAGGAGGAAAGATCTTACTCCGCAGACAATATCCTTACCAAATGGAAGGTATGCTGACATAGCCATGGACGCTAATGTTGCAAGAATTGGAGGTCCTCTGGTAATGGTCCCTTCAGTGTCGTATACGAATTCTCCTGTTTTTGGGTACAATGGACTGGCATCCGTACCCACTATGTCCATCTCCTCAGCTATGTATGGACCCGGTACTTCAATTCCTTACATGGTTGATTCGAGAGGAGCCCCTGTTGTGCCACAAATTATGGGATCTGCATCAATTGTTCCACCTTACTCGCAATCATCATTCATTGTGAGCATGACTAATGCACCCCATAGTCAAAGTGTTGCGGGGTCCTCTCGCTCTAACTTTGATCTAAATTCTGGTTTTGCAATCGACGGAGGAAATACCGGGAGTCTCAGGCAATTTTTCATGCCTAGTCAAGCTAGGCCACTGGAAGCCAACTTCCAACCATCCTCGAGCTCTGGAATCAGTGAGAAAAGGAAGGAACCGGATGGTGGGTGGGAACCCTTCTCATCACAGCATAAACATCCGCAAGCTCCCTGGAGATGACTTACCGAAATGCAGTCCCCTTTCACAAAGTCTGATCAAGCTGATTGTCCCAGGAATGCAGAAATGATAAATTCATAAGGCAAGCCCATTGGCTTTCATGAGAGTGGGAGTATAACTGAATAAAAAACTGAGGGGGTTGTTATGAAACTCTAATTGCTCAAAGTAAAGAAATTTAGGGTTTTTATTTGTTTTAGTCTTGATCTAGTTTCTTAATTTATCTTTTCTGTGTCATAGAAGGTTGTTGCAATCATAGAAAGCTCCTTAAATGTTAGCAGTAATGCCTCTTCCTTATATAGAAAGAAATTTAAAGGAACTAATTTTCTTGTCAAGTTCTTGGAGGAAGCAGGAAGTTTGTGTAATCAGGTATAAATCCTGAATTTTGAAAAAATTTTCTTTCTCGTAATGTCAAGCAACAAAATCTCTTTAACCCCACTTTCTCTGTGGGTTTTGTACATGTACCCAATCAGCATAAAAGTGGTAATGGACAGTATATATTAGTAGGGAACATGAATAAAGAATAGTCTAAGGTAGGAATGCTTTTAAAATCTAATAATTATAAAAGATAATGCCATCCTAAACATATTTATAAGCAAGTACATTAAAAGTGTTGATATTGATACATAATATAGTAATAAAAATGTATATATGCATGTGTGCGCATATATATATAGTTTAAAAATAATTTTTCTATCAGTTATAAATAATAAAACTGCGTATTACTGGACATCTAAGATTACGAATGTCACCAAAATTCTACTAAACTGCTTTTGTTGTCACATAAATTGTAAGGATGGATGTGCAAACTCACATCACAACATTTTATCACTTCAATTATATTTTTAAAATTATCACATCCCTTACGACATAATATTAGATATTCTAAATTTTAATGGTAAGTTAGAATTATGAAGGAATTAAAAATTAATAAAAAATAGCAAAAAATTATGTGATGATTAATTAAGTGATACTACAAAGAAATAAGTAATAACTTTTTTAAAAAATATATTGAAATAAAAGAAATCAAACCCTACAGGAATTCTATATAATTAACCTTATACTTTATCATTACAATTCTTGATTGCAATAAATTGTGAGGTGATACTTGTAATGTAACAAAAGCACCTTGATATCAGTGTTTAGGTGGAATAAAACACAGCTTAAGAAAGGCATTACACAAATCAGATCCTGTTTGAAATGTTTTTAAGCAAGAGAAGTAAACAATGATAGAAAAGAAAAAATGAGGGATCGCTAGGAGGAGAGAAATAAGATCTCTTATCACTACTTTTGTGCTGTGACAGCTAAATAAAGCATTAAAAAAATTTACACTCTTACGATGCAAATCATAATTCCTACAATGAGAGGACGTGAGGAGTGGTCTGAGGCTGCAAGTTTAGCAACCTTGTGCAAAATTCTGAATCAATAACCCTCTTCGAGTCTTCCTCTCAAATGTATAATACTTTAGCATAAATGTAGTGTTACCTGCGCTTGTACCTAGATGAAGAAAAAGGCAAGGGATGAAAAATCCAATGTCAATGCATACAGTCAAATGGAACATAAACATAACACGATAAAGTAAAAGTCTTGCTATAGCTAGTTTAAATGAAAACTAATCACTTTCTTTTAATCCGCATTAAGAAATGGAAACTGGGTTATGATTCACTGCCATGTTCATGAGAATATCAACAGTAACTGATCAGTAGTTCTAGACCTAAGAGCATGATAGGGACAATCAGTTCGGAACTTTTCATTCACAACAAGGTGCCAAAATTATGTAGAGGGATGCTAAAATTATACATGGATTCATTCTAACCGAATTGAAGTTTTAGAATACGATAGAGCAATGAGAGCACATGCAAAGACTAAAGGTCACGCAACGAAACCCCATGTTGTGAATTCTTCATAGAACACTAATCAAGATGCTGGTAATTGAATGCTAAATGTTGCTTAACCAAGTTGACAAAAGTTCTTTCAATTTTGGTTTGATGACATATTCTCATCATTTCATTCCTCTTTAGAAACATATCCAACTGCAAAATGTAGACAGAATCCCATTTACCAGAAAATTAGAATCATACCGTGACTTGCTCTTAAATGAACTCTTAGAGTTTTTGTTTCCTGTCACTCTCTTCTGCTTCCTCTCACTCATCTCACTTTGGAACAGCTCACGCATCTCTTCTGTCCTTGATTGCATTTTTTGAGGACGCTTTGATTTCTTACTAGCCTTCAGTGCAATCTTACCGGCATTTACAGCTCTTGTCACTGCTTTTGCAGCCTTTGCTCGTCGATAACCCAGGTCAACCAGTGACAATCCAGTCTTGTCCTTCATATTCTTTCCATTACTCTGCAGTATTTATTTCATAAAACACTATGACGTTAATAGCATAAATAGAAAAAGTCGTAGTGATGAAAGAGATGGTGCAGCATATCACACTAGTATTCAGAATGGAACCATCTATTTTCTTGAAGACAACATCCCTTAAACCCATTGCCCCATACACAACGTGGTTCATAACACCTAGAGACTGAGCATTTTAGAACAGAAACATATCATAAACAGATAGGGGCAAAAAGTAAAACAAGTGTCACACCTTTGGTGTCTCTATTAGCTCCTCATCCTCTAATGTTTCCCTGGCAGCTTGTAACTTTCTACGCTTCTTACGGGGCATATTCTTCTGTTTTGTGCATTAGTATCAAAGTATTAAAATTCCATTTGCAGAGAGCATTCCATTGAAAGAATAATAACAATGCAAAGGGAAAATAAGGACCTCACGCTCCCTTTTTCTTTTCTCCTTCATTTTAAGGTCTTCAGCTTGCTCTGCACTAATCATCTCATTTCCGGATCCTTTTCCATTGTTGCCTGATTCCTGCCATAGGGAATTGGCCAATGTGTATCAACTGGAGAAACTAGTACAGCTAACACATTTTCTCAAACTGTGGATCACAGGGTCATTGCTAGAGGGAGTAGGAATGGCATTTACAGCCCGGCCCAATCCGGTTCCAAGTCATGGGCCAGGCACAGGTGATTGGGCTTCAGGCCATGCTTGGTCCTGGGGCTGGCACAAAGGTCGGACGACGCTCGAATGGCCCGAACCCTCCATCAAAACGATGTTGTTTTGGTATGACTGACCAAAACAATGTCGTTTAGTAGCAGCCCAAAGCTGGTCCGGGCCGCATGTAATGAGCATCGGGTCTAGCTGGCCTGGCCCAACGTGGCTCATTTCCATCCTTGAAAGAGAGATTGAAAATCACAGGAAAAACTTACCTTTGCTGCTTTAGCTGCAAGCTTTTTCTCTTTTTCTGTTACAAACCATGTTCTTTTGGGACGAGCATATATTTCATCCTTGTGTGCAATCATATTTTCTGCCTGCACATGTATAAAGGGCACAAATTTATGTAAAGCTTCTGCATTATAACAGCATCCGTGCACACCTCTATTAGGAAGAAAAAACAATCTCCTGATGGTTTCTTTTTTTTTTCCCCCCCGAATCTAAAAGTTGAGACCATTAGAACAATTCAAAAATAAAGAAACAAAAAGGGAAAAGGATCAAGCATGACATTATGTACACGTTCCTCAACCAATTTAAACAAAAATAAACCAATGCAGAGTCGGATTACTTCTATTTTAATCATTTTCCTCAAGTATCTCCATAGTAATCAGTAGTATGATGAAAGAGATTGAAAAGAAGGCCGGAACAACTTCAACATGAGTTTCAAATGAGTATACCATATTCATCCATGCATCAACTTAGACGAGAAATGATGGATGCAAAGAATCAAATATACTCGTATAAAATCCAGATATAATGAGTTAAAACCTTTGTTGCTTCCATTTCAGCTTTTCTGAGGGCTCTCTCTTCCCTGCAATAATGTAGATCATTTCTCAGTGCCACTTGTAGGTAGCAAAAAGAACTATGTGATGGAAAGTCGGCCAAAATACCTCTCTTCTTGAAGAATGTCAGCCACTTGACTTTCCATTTTTTCAATAACCTGAGACCACTTTGTTATTGATTGCTCTGCAACAATACGGCTCTTCAACTTTGAACCAGCCCGTTTGGCCTAAATTTATAGCAAATATATGTTGACTTATCATTTGCAATCTGAATTAATTCAAGAGGAATCTATAAGCAGCAGAATCTAAACAATCCCTAAAAGATGCAAGGAAGTTGGCTCACAATGGCTTTTAAAAGAGAACGATCATTATCTGTCACAAATGTAACAGCATATCCTTCTCTACCAGCTCTAGCTGTACGACCCACTCTATGAACATAGCTGTAGAAAAGAAATAAAAAGATGAAAGTTGAACAAAAACCAAGTTAGAAACAGTTGAGTTAATAATTATGTATCCAAATACGAAAGAAGAGTACATAAACCTTGTAAGGTCACGAGGACATGCATAGTTAATAACTGTTTGTACACCAATAATGTCTAATCCCTACAAAATACAACCAATCTTCATAAGAAATTATTGGTTTTACAACCACTATCACTATCCAAGTCATGGATAAACATATTAGAAGGTTGGAGTTAATAATTCTGTCAACTTTTAGAGATGCTGCTAGCATAAAATCCCTTTATTCAGAAAATGGACCAAGCAATGAATAAAGGAGGTTATGCAGTTACATGGTGAGGCATAACTAACTGTAAAATGAAATGTAAATAGACAAATGAAGAGTGACACAACATAAGTTTAGCATCACTACTTACACGAGCGGCCACATCAGTTGCAATCAGAAAATCAACTTGTTGCTTCCTGAAGAGTTCCAAAGCCTATGCCAGCAATCATAAGTCAGAATTAACGGCAAAGAAGTCAGATTGGCAAGAATAGCAAATTATAATCCGAGTTCAAACTTCAATAATAAACCATAGATGAATGCATAAGCAATAACTTCAGAAAAGAAGCAAAAATAAAAAATTAATTAATTTAGCTACATACATCAAGACGTTGCACTTGTGTGAGATTTCCATGCAGTTCAGCAGCTTTAAAACCAGCTAATCCAAACAAAATCTTCAACCGATGGGCTGCTTGCTTAGTTCCACTAGAAATTGGATAGCCATACATAAGTAATATACTAATTTTGATATTCACCAATAGATATCAAAACTAAAATACTATCTTACTTATACAGAAAAATAAATTGATAAAGAACAGATGTAAACCAATAAGCCATAACAACCTGAAGATGATCACTTTGGATGTAAAGGTTTTTGAACACAATGCAAGGAGAACTGCCTCCTGATTGACCTCACGCATTCTGCGTATCCTAACCACCCTGCAGAAGAAAAGACAATTTACTTGACAAGTGCAATAACATTTAAAAACAACTGCATTGGCACATAATTCTAAATGGAAAATTATGTAAACAGTATCTCGGTGATCATGTAGCATAACCAAAAAGAATTAAGGAACAAAGTATGGATCAGATTTATTTACTCCTCTGTCAATGTTGCTGGTCGCTTTGCAGACGGGTCAGCTGAAAGCCTTAGTGGTTTAGTCAGAGAGAGTTTGATGAGTTCATCAACTTCCTCAGTCATTGTAGCTGAAAACAGCATGGTTTGCCTCCTTTTGGGACATAGCCGAACCTATCCACAGAGATGAATAATCAAGTAAGCAAAGATTGAAATCGAACACTAATGCATTCCATTACAAAGGCTGGTAATGAAAACCAATGCATCTCTGATATTCAAATAGTGAAGCAAATAACAACCATTTTGTTATGTAAATCTAAGAAGATTATGGAATGAACCCACATTTGCATAATAAAGCAATAAACAGTATTCAACTCTAATCTCCCTTTAAGAATCTTAATAATCCTGAAGCAAAATCTAACTAAGTCCTCCCATTCCTTGGATTTGTGACTCTTGAGAATACAACAAAAACCTCCAAAGGGAAGAGTACGTACCAACTCGTGAATTTCTGCACTAAATCCAAGCTCCAGTAACCTATCTGCTTCATCCAGTATCAAAACTGCAAGATCATCCAAATCCACAGACATTGAATTCCGTAAGTGATCTATCATACGCCCAGGAGTAGCTACAACAATATCGGGCATTGATCTCAAGGCAGCCTCTTGCACCTAAAATAAGAACCACATCCACATATTCATTCTGACTAATTATTAACAATGGAGAATGCATCTAAGGAAAAGAGAAGGGAAACAACAGAAATGCCCGCTTTCAAGCAAAAGACTAAAAATGCTGCACCAAAACCAGAAATTTGTTCAACCACCAACCTTGGTTGAAAGCCCCCCAACAACCAGACAACATCGAATATCAGTAAACTGTGCGAGTTTCTCTATCATACTATGAACCCTGCAATACATAAATCAGTCCAGAAAGAAAAATTAATTCAATCAAATCCTACCAGATAATCTATAGTCAAATTTACAATACTATAAGCTGAAGAAAATATAAAAAACTTAGTAACCACTCTAGGAAAGTAGAACATACTGAACAGCCAACTCTCTGGTTGGAGTAAGAATAAGAACTCGTATGGCTTGAACACGTTTAGGACGAAACAGTAGCCTTTCCAACGTAGGTAATGCAAAGGCAGCTGTCTGAAGATTGAAGAAATAAGATATCGATAACAAGATTAGCAATTTAGGTAGTTAGTAGAAGTACATAAAGAAACAAGCAGCCAAACGTACACAACGAAAGAGACGGTACCTTTCCAGAACCAGTAATAGCACTCCCACAAATATCACGACCAGTAAGAGCAAGTGGTATACAAGCCGCCTGTACAGAACTCTTCAGTCATTTGAAGCACAAAGATTCAGAATTAGGTTAAAGGGGTGTGAAATCGAAACCTGAATTGGGGTAGGTTTAACGTAACCTAGAGCCTCACAAGCCCGAAGCAGAGGACGAGATAAATTTAGCTCAATAAAGGAATTCGCATGGAACGAAGCCCCCTCTACAGGAGCAAAAAATGATTTCTTCTCATCAGGAATACTTGTTTCATCATCATCATCTTCTTCTTCTCGGTAATCTTCCTAAAAATTATATAAAGAAAAAAGAGAACAGATATAGTGGTTAGTTAGTTGACAAAATACTTAGAAAAAGGAAAGATGAATATCGGTGTTAGTACTTGTTTGTCGGGTTCGGAATCGGATCCATCGCTGTCGTCTGCGGCGGTTGGGACGGGGACGGAGCGTTGCTGGAGGGCTTTGGAGATCTTGTCGTCAATGGAAGTTGTGCTGCGACGAGTGTGCTCTTCGGCAACTGTTTCGGAATAAGAAGCGAAGTCCCACGGCGATTGAGTTCGACGATTTGAGGGTCTCTCTTTATCGTAATCATTTTCTTCTTCTTCTTCTTCTTCTTTTTCTCCTCCTTCTTGTTGTTCCTCTTCTTCTTCTTCTTCTTCTTCTTCTTCAGTTTCTTCTCGAAGAGGTTCTTCGTCGCTTGGAGGTTCGAATACAAAACATGGAGCCATGGAAAGGATTAAGCAAAGACCAACCAACAAGCTCAGGGATGAGTTGGGTTTTGGAGGGTTTTAGGATGAGAGAGATGGGTCAAGTCTATAGCACACTCCACATATACGTCGTCGTTATTGCCTTCTTTATAGAGACAATAACATCAATAATCGAGTTAAAACACAAAAAAATTGAAATTTAAACAGATAGAATTTAAGTTATATAAAAATTAAAACATTAAATTTAAAATTTTAAAATAAAATATAAAACAAATTCTAATATTTTAAAATGTTCAAATTAAATTCTAACATTTTCAAAATATTTAAATTCCAACATTTTCAAAATAAACTCATTTTTATTAATTTAATAAAACTAATTAATTAACAATAGAACTCATTTTTATTTAAAAGTTAAAAATAACATTATGTTAATATTAATATAACATTGCAAAAAATTGTCTAAAGTTTAAGTCGAATATTATTATAAACAAAACTTTTTCCTTTTTATAAGATGAAAATGGGCCAACATGAAACTAACCCCATAAGGCTAGAAGCCACATTTGAATGTGGTGTTTATTGGCCATGTTGATGCTGGGAAATCTACTACTGGAGGGTAGATATTTTTCCTCAGTGGTCAAGTTGATGAAAAGAAGTTCACATGGTTGTGATGCATACAGTACAGAAAATAGGAGGAGACGCCGGATCAACAGACCCGACATCTCAGAGTAGCTCAGAGGAGTTGACGGAATATGAGATGAGTAAAGTCGGTCGGCTCTCTGAATCATATAAAGTTCTCCGTTTTATCCCACTTGTCCATTTCTTCGATCCTGCGATTTTCTTCTGGTTTGGAAAACTCATTAGTAAAACTTAGAGTTTGAACTTTTTTTATAGATCCGTACCGAGTCCAATTGGGCCTAAGACCCGAGCCTTTTCACCCAAATATGACTTGAAACTATATACATAGAAATATTTTGGATTGGACTCGAGGCAGGTACTCCTATACCTGAAGCCCGTTCAGAGTCCTTTTTTCATACCAGCCCAAGTTCTTTTGCCATCCTAAACTCTCAACTCTCCCCTGCTTTTACACATTAAATGCTCTGATCCTGTGTTCCGGTTTCTATATTACTAGTTCTATTAAATTTCATTCATATATTTATATAAAACCCACAAAAATATATGGATAAGATTTAGTAGAACATAATAAGACCATCGTAACCAGAACGGAAGATTTAATCCCCTACCTTCAATCATCTCCTGTACATTAATCACTGGTGTACGGTCAATCTTAACAGCATGAATGTTTTTGAAGAAAAAATAGCCAAATCTACCCCAGTGTTGTATCGTCTTTTCAAGCTTTCCGATTTTCCAAAGTTTTTCCTCTGCACATAAATCCCGTACAGTAAGTACCAAATTGCAACTCCACAAGTTAGAGGCTGTTGCTGAGTAAAAACAATACGTGAATGGGAAGAGGAGTTTAATGTAAAGATTGGTTACTGACAAACATGGTCGAAAATTCCTAATATTTAAGCAATCAAGAGGATCGTAAGCGCATCCAACATAGCACATATCTCTGTGTCAATCATAAGACCATTGAAGCATCCGTACCAGCACACGTATTCGACTACATTTGTCATGCATCCTACAGCATACGAATACAGAACACTGATTAAGCAATAAGTTGTTGGGTGCATTCGTTGAATCTGGATTCTGGAGCTACATTAGATATAGGTGGCGTCATGAAATAAAATAAAATAACAATGTGACCAACAAAACATCGTGAAAGAGATGGTAAGATAGAACTTTCTATCCATCTAATGTTAGACGATCTAAATGAAACCAAAACCTTCTAAGGTAGCCTTACTTAGCGTAACATTATCGAATTAAAGTATGAGCCGTGACTTCTTTATGCAATGCTATTCAACCTTCATTCAACACAAACTGAAGGGCAGAAGCCATAATATTCCACTACACTGAAAACAACAACAGAAGTATGCATCGTGTCACATGCTAGTCTTCAAAACCATGAAAACGTGATTCCATTTTGCATTGAGAGTAAAAAATTAGGAAGCAATTGACTGATATATACTGAATTCATAGGCAGAGATCAAGTACGAATAAGTTATTGTATAACAATGAAGGAGAAAGAAGGGATCACAAGCAAAGAACCCAAATCCATAGACAAAACAAAAAGAAAGAAGAATACAGACCAATGCTCATTTTCCTGATCACACAAAGTTCATATCACAATTGACCATTGAAGGTCATAAAAATCTTAATTATATACCAACACAATTTGCCTAATACAACTATCTCAAATGTACAATGCAGAGACTGGAGTCATAAACCAAAACTTCAAGAACTATAGATGCCGATAACTATCACTGATAACATCACAAGCCATAGGAATGAAATCATAAGCATATGTGTGCTGTATGCTCTATTGCATTTCACTGGGATTGCAGTTCAATTGGTCAGGACATAACCCTGTCAAGGCAATTGCTGCAGGTTTGAGCCCCATCAGTCCCGATGGTTCCAAATCCAATAATCCAATCAAACAAGATATCAATTCATCTCTCCACTTTCTAGAAAGTGTGACAACTAATTGAATTTTATTCCTAATTACAAACTACAGGCACTGCTATAGAATTAATAGGTCAAATCATACACCTTATGCTCAATAGCTTATGTTTTCAGCCCAAAACATAGTCTGACCAAGTACAATAACGACTACACAAAGCAAAACAGCAATGAAAACAAAGTGAGTATATATTATCTACATTCAGGTGAAAATGGAAACAGATCCCAATTTATCTAATCCACAAAAGTGAATGACTTGAAAATGTCCAGCAACCATGTAAACGATAAGTCGATAACAGTAAATGTAACATAAACATATAGTTAACTTGCAAGAACATGATTTCTGATCAAATCGAACCCAAACCGTTTCCGCCGGAACTCGAAGCCCCACTTGCAGCAGCTCGCACTCGATTCTTCCTCTCATCCTCGTACTCCGGATCATCAGTTGGCAACTCAAACCTGCAAACAGGACACGAGTTCCTCGAACCCAGCCACGGTACAATGCAATCCCCGTGATAACCATGCCCACAAGGCAATTTCGTCACTGTTTCACCAACATTAACCATATCTTTGCACACAGCGCATACAACGATATCCTTCTCTGACATGATCGACACCGTCGGCAAAGCCGAAACTGCCGATTTGGCCGCGGGAGGAGCCCCTCTCCGACCACCGTCACTCTCAGCTAAGCTCTGCAACAACGACTCGTATCCAGCCGCATCTACATAATCCTCGCGATTGCCTATGTACCGATTCGATTCGGGAACTTCGAGGCGAAATTCAATAGAGTTGTCATCGAGACCCATAAGTATCTCAGCCCAATCAAGGATCCGATTTCGACCGCTTCGGGTTCGGGTCGCAAAGTCCCGAATGCGAAGACGAAGAACATCCCGCCGCCTTCTCCTCAGATCATCTTCATCTCTGTTGTCCTCAATATCAATCTCGTTATCGTATTGATTCTGACCGCTTTCACCGTCTCGTTCTTCTTCATTTCCATTCTCTCCGTCCTCGTTCTCGTTATCGTTCTCGTTCTCTCCATCCTCCTCCCCCTCGTCATCGTCCTCGTCGTTATCCCACCCATCGAACTCGATCCTGAGAAAGTCATCCTCCGATTGTGTATCCTGAGGAGGGCGTTGTGGCGCGTCCCGATCACGCGCTGCCTCAGCGATTATGCGAAGCATCTGGAGGAACTGGGAACCGAAATTCGAATCATCCGCCTGATCGGAGGTCAGGGAGGACGTGTCGGAAGGTAGAGTTGCGGTAGGGGGCATAAATTCCACGAAGCCCTTTTTACACTCGTGGCAAACGACGTCAGGGAGATTTTCTAGGGTTTCGATAGCAACGTATTTCCCGCAGTGGTGGCACCAGTACTGCAACGTTTCAGTGTCCGTAACGGAAGCTGGTGCGGGAGATGGGGTCTCGGCCATTGGGCCGGCCGATGAAACCCCGGTTGGAAGAAGAGGGCTGCGAAGAGAGTGAAAGAATTCTTGGGGCTTTGGACGACTTGAACTCGATTTCAATATGTGGAGGTAATTTTACGGTATGTCTTCGTGCGGACATGTCCCTTTGCTCTTGAGCCGTTGGATGGGAATCTAACAGTCATAAACACTGATTTTTGGCTGTTCGGTCTGTTCAAAGATTGATGGCCTTGAATATTCTTTTTAATTTTTGTTTTGATTTTAAGGATTATAACAATAAGTTAAATATTTACAAAAATGTATTATATTATAAAACATTTAATTTTTTTACAAAAACCTAAAATAAATTATTTGCAAGTAACTTTAGAAGTTTGTTTTTATCGCTAACAGCTACAGAGAATTGCAGCCATAATTGAATAGGAATGATTGGGAATGTCAACTTGACCCAACTCTTAAACTCAGTATTCCTAAATACGTGGCACATTGGTTTTGTCAGTTCATTTGGACCAACCACGTCGAAATGACCCGACCCACTGACAACAACACGAGTCTTCGTATCCGTCGACTAAAAAGGTTAGTTCAGCTCAGGGACCTTCGGCTTAATGGATTTTGGGGGATCAAATCTTCACAGCCCATAATATAACCCTACGTTAATTCCGTTCTAGACGATTTTATCTACAAAAATATATAAAATTTAGAGAAATATATGAATGAAATCATCTGAAATAGAATTAGTATAAGATTATAGACATAAAGATTCTTTTCCCAAATTTTAGATTTAATTTTAAAAAAATAAGAGCGAGTTTTGATATCGATCCTGCCCAAATCAAGCTCAAATCTTAGCCTAAGTTATTAAGCTTGGGAGCCTCAAGTGTGACTGGTTTATTATTATCCCTAATTCAGCCCAACTTAGTAATTTTAATTTTAATTTTTTAATTTTAAATTAAGTTTAAGTTAAAGCTTTAGGATTAATCTTAAAAATAAAAAAGAAGTTAATATTTTATTTGATAAAGTTGGAGCATTAAAGTCAAGTTGATATAAAGCAATAGCAACCTTATCCAATTCGAAATTATGGTGAAAAATCAAAGTTTGATCGATATAAAATATATTTAATTAAATTCAAGTTTAAATATTTAAATTCATTTGATTTCATATTAAACTTGAATTTTAAAAAATTGTATTCATACTTTAATTTAATTTTTAAGTTATGTAAACTTAATTTGACTTAGTGCCTGTTTGGTTGAGCTTTTGGAGAGTGAATAAGTACTTTTTGAAAGCGATCTAGAAGGGAAGTTGAATAGATCGTTGAAACTTTTTCGCAAAGTTCTACAAAAACAAAGAGTTAATACACATGAACAATCAAATAAATTAAATGAAGAGAGTAGGGAAGAAAGGCAAACACTGTTTTTATAGAGGTTCGGTGCTAAGACCTACGTCCTCTACCTAAGCTCC
>JAOTBA010000002.1:602806-614262 GCA_025629845.1 Erythroxylum squamatum
TACCACTTTTTATGTGCAAACATTCAATATTTATGTGCATATATGCTAACATTATGCATGAGCAAGAAAAATGCATTGTCTTAATTTCCCTTTGACCTCACATGTACTGAAATTTTGGATCTTAACTCTTAATATGGGGACGGGATGTTACACGGAGACTCCACAGGACCTCATGACAGATCAGGCTCGGGAGCTGGCTGACAATGTAGTCAACTTGCATGTAGATTAGATTCCCCTCCACTAGTTTCTATGTCGATATTCATATGGAACTGCCAAGGGACTAGAGGTAGGTCCTTTAAGCCCATAATCAAAAACTACATTCGAATTCATAAACCGCGTCTTATTATTCTACTGGAGCCTCGTATTAGTGGGGTACGAGCGACTAAAGTTATTAGGAGTTTGGGTTTTACGCAATCTTTTAGAGTGGAAGCAGAGGGCTTTTCGGGCGGCATCTGGCCACTATGGAGAGCGGATATTGAGGTCTATATTCAGATAGCTCACCGCCAATTCGTGCATGCCGGTATCGAGTGGGACCACTTGTCGTTTAATTTCACGGCCATTTATGCTAGCCTAACGTATTCACTATAAGACTTATTTGTGGCAATATCTGCGAAGAATTGCCAGGATTACCGATAAACCTTGGCTATTGGGTGGAGACTTTAATGCCAAATTAGAGAGTACTGATAAACGTGGAGGGTTTCGACTCCAACCTGTAGTTAATTCTCAATTTCGTGACTGTGTGCATAGCTGTCAGCTTCAGGATCTCGAATTTTCAAGGCCTAGATTCACCTGGAGGAGAGGACAGATCCTCGCTAGTTTAGACCGGGCATTCAGTTCGAATGATTGGCAATCTGTCTTCCCAGACACTATAATTAATCATCTATCCTTCCTGAAATCAAACCATCGACCTCTCTTAGTGACTCTTAACAACAAAGTGCAATCATCTCCGACAATTAGGTTCTTTCAATTTCAATCATCTTGGTTAACGCATGCTGACTTTAGTTATCTTGTAGCAAAAAATTGGACCTTGACCAGTTCTGAATTCAACCGCGAAATCACAAACTTTGCGGAACGGTTACAACAGTGGAATTATACCACATTTGGCCATGAGAATTTTAATAGAATAAAATAAAATAAAATAAAATAAAATATTTTATAACAAAATAAAATATAAATTGATATAATATTAAAAAATTATTGTTTAGAAGGGATGGAAGGATTCATAATATAATATAGTAAAATGTTATTTGAATGAAAGGTTTATAATGTAATATAATATAATGTTGTTTATCATTTTACACTCTATCCTAAACTCTTAAAACTCTCAAATCAAAGTTTTTTTAATTTGAAACAATAATGTAATATGAAATTCTCCCTAATTTAAAGAATGATATTGCAATCCATTGCGCTCTATTAATAAACCAATAAAGCTTACTTTAACATGCATCAAATTGGGCCGTTGGATCCTTTACCATTCTGATTAATTTTATCCTCAATGAGCCTCGATAAAGCACTCTAGAACCATCCGTCCATCCACGTCAAGCGTGAACCGTTCCCCAATAGTAATCAGCCACGTGGGACATAAATTAGTGAAGAATCCATCGTGGCAATGCAAACTCAATCCAGCGGTCAACAAGACTCGAAGGATTAAGTCGTCTAGTGGGGCCGTCTAGACCATTAGGTTTCTCCACGTCAAGTTACGAAACTCTGTCCAATAGGCTTCACCCACGTTGAACTATTTGGCATCTCGTCCGTCAGATCGTCCACGTTGACAGGGCCAAACCAATCCACAACAAGCTCATGTTGCGCGAGATCTGAAATATTTTCCATATAAACGCGCCCTTTATAAACTCGCGGAAGAGCCTGGCTACACAGAGTCACGGAGAGAGCTCTTCACTTATCGAAGCTACTAGAAACTCAAATCAACAACGATGAGGAAGTGGACGATTCCTTCCCTTCTGCTTCTTCTTTGCATCTTTTCTCTGATTGCTGATCAAGGTATGCTCAAATGTTCTCTCATTGTTTCTTCGTGTTTGTGTTTGATTGATGCTGTGTTACTATTTAAGAGCGTCTTTAGGTTGCTTAGCTTATTCTCTTCAACTCATTTTCTCTGAGCTTTGGTTTGGATCTGTGGTTGGGTAGGCCACAAGCTGCAGGCGAATGCAGAGGACGACTCCGACGACGTGGCGGATCTTCCAAAGGTTGAAGAGAAATTAGGCGCTGTTCCACACGGTTTATCAACTGATTCTGATGTCGCGAAGAGGTAAGGCTTTAATGAACTTAGATTATGGTTGGCGATGCGCGGTGTGATTCATGTACATGATTGTAATGTGCGTGAGTTTTGAAATATGTGGAAATGATATTGGCTCAGAGAAGCGGAGTCGATTTCGAAGAGATCGCTTCGCAGTAACGCGGAGAAGTTTGAGTTCCAAGCTGAGGTGTCTCGGCTTATGGATATTATAATCAACTCTCTTTACAGCAATAAGGACATTTTCCTGAGGGAATTGATATCTAACGCCTCTGATGTAAGTATTATATGCTGTTTTAAAGCTAAACTAGGCTCTTAGTTACTGCCCCAGTTCGATTTAAAATTTTATATTGCTTGAATTTCAGGCGCTAGATAAAATTAGATTCCTTTCCCTCACTGATAAAGAGGTTTTGGGTGAAGGTGACAATACCAAGCTGGAAATCCAGGTTGGTGTCACTTGCTTTCTTGTGTTAGTGTTTAATGTTTGTCTAACTGATAAGGGTTTAAAGTTAACCGTGTAATGTTTTGTGTGGTGAATGCAGATCAAATTGGACAAAGAAAAGAAGCTTCTTTCAATTCGTGACCGAGGTATAGGTATGACGAAGGAAGATTTGATCAAGAACTTGGGAACCATTGCGAAGTCAGGAACTTCTGGTATGTTTCATTGCATCGAGAAACATGTTACATGTTGAAACTTTTGATTGGGTTAAATCTTATTTAAATGCTTATCAAATTTGTTCTTTCAATGATGCAGCTTTTGTGGAGAAAATGCAGACAAGTGGAGACCTCAACCTCATTGGACAGTTTGGAGTTGGGTTTTACTCTGTTTATCTTGTTGCTGACTATGTTGAAGTCATTAGCAAACATAATGATGACAAACAGTATGCCTCTTTAACTAGTTGTACATGGTTCGTTAATTCGTTTGCGATGTGTAAGTGTGGCTTATACCATGCCTTTTGCGTTTCAGATATGTGTGGGAGTCAAAGGCCGATGGAGCATTTGCAATATCTGAGGACACATGGAATGAACCGTTGGGACGTGGAACTGAGATTAGACTGCATCTTAGGGATGAAGCTGGAGAGTACTTAGAGCAGAGCAAATTGAAGGTCAGTATGCTATATAATGTATTAGATCGACTCTATGCGATTGGATTACAGTGCTAGTAACTGTTATTATCTTTGATGCATAACTGGATGTCTGGATGGGGGAAGTTTTTTCTCCTTTATGGACTAGTTAGTCGTAATAAAAGACATCCAAACTTAGTTGTACAGTCCCTAATAAATATTTAATTGTTTGGATATTGTATGTTTAGTTGGGACTTCGTAAATGATCCTTTGTCCAGATGATATGAGTTCATTGTCCAGATGATATGATTTCATCTAATCTTTTGTCGTTCCTGCACAGGATTTGGTGAAGAAATACTCTGAATTCATCAACTTCCCAATATATTTGTGGGCTAGCAACGAGGTTGATGTAGAGGTTCCTACAGATGAGGACGAGTCAAGTGATGAAGAGGAAGCAGGTATATATTCTATTATCGCATGCCTGCTATTGGGATATTAACGCAAGGTCTAATCTACTTTTTGGCTTACTGATGGTCAATTCATTTTTACTAACAGACACTTCCGAGGAAGAAAGGGAATCTGAGAAGAGCGAGGGCGACGAAGATAAGGAGGAGAAACCCAAGACAAAAACCGTGAAGGAGACCAAGTATGAGTGGGAACTTCTGAATGATGTTAAGGCTATCTGGCTGCGGAATCCAAAGGAGGTTACTGAAGAAGAGTACGCAAAATTTTATAAAGCTCTTGCAAAGGTAACGTTTCATTTCTGATAGCTGCAGGAAGCTTAAGAATTTATTATTCATCAGCTTGTGTGTCTGTTGATAGCACAGTTTCGTTAATTCTGGTACATACTGTGTTGTTTAACAGGACTTTAGCGACGAGAAACCTATGGCATGGAGTCATTTCAATGCAGAAGGTGATGTAGAGTTCAAGGCCGTGTTGTTTGTCCCACCAAAGGCACCTCTTGATCTCTATGAGAGCTACTACAACAATAACAAATCCAATTTGAAGTTATACGTTAGGCGTGTGTTCATTTCTGATGAATTTGATGAACTTCTGCCTAAATATCTCAGCTTTTTGAAGGTATTAGCTTAGTTTTGGGAAGTTCCTTATTGTTTCTTTTACCGCAGGGGAGATAAAGGAGATATCAATTTTTAAACAATGATTTTTGGGCAGGGTCTTGTTGATTCTGACACTTTACCACTCAATGTATCACGAGAAATGCTTCAACAACACAGCAGCTTGAAAACAATAAAAAAGAAACTTATCAGAAAAGCACTTGATATGATCCGCAAAATCGCTGATGAAGATCCTGACGAGTCTAACAATGACAATAAAGGTATTTCTGTAACCAGTTTACTAGATTTTGCCATTTGCATGCTTGTTTTTTTTTTATTTCAACACAAATATGCATTTCAGTGGAAGTTAGTAGGTCATTTCTGGCGTACAGCTTGATCTTTCTGACCAGTGTTTACAGTTTGAAATGAAATACGGACTTAAAAGTCTAGTAGCAACCCATCAAGCACTTATCTAAACATAATGAGGTTTAGAAATCTGTTGTTGCCGTTGTTACTGATTGTTGGTGTTTTGATTTAATGGCTATAGATGTTGATGAATCTAGTGACAATGAGAAGAAAGGTCAATATACCAAGTTCTGGAATGAGTTTGGCAAATCTATCAAACTTGGCATCATTGAGGATGCAACAAATAGAAATCGCTTGGCAAAACTTCTAAGATTTGAAAGGTATGCTTTAACATCTCCATTCACCTAAAACAAGGTAGATCTTTCTCTATTATTCTTTGATAATTTATTTGAACCTGTACATGCAGCACAAAGTCCGACGGTAAATTGACTTCACTGGACCAGTACATCTCAAGAATGAAGTCAGGGCAAAAGGACATCTTCTACATTACAGGGCCGAACAAGGAGCAGTTGGAGAAGTCTCCGTTCCTTGAGAGGCTAAAGAAAAAAGGTTACGAGGTAATTTCTAGGCATAATTCAAAAGTATTCATTCTTTCACAGCCATGCTTTTGCATGCAGAATTGGAATCTTGTGTCCACTAATTTACTTCGTATTACATTTTTGGATTGGCACAACGGCCAGGTTATATTCTTCACAGACCCTGTTGATGAATACTTGATGCAATATTTGATGGACTACGAAGATAAGAAGTTCCAGAATGTCTCTAAAGAGGGCCTGAAAATTAAAGACTCCAAAGGCAAGGAGTTGAAGGAGTCATTCAAGGAGCTTACCAAGTGGTGGAAGGGTGCTTTATCTGGTGTTGACAATATAGATGATGTTAAGATAAGCAATCGTTTGGATAATACACCTTGTGTAGTTGTGACATCAAAGTATGGATGGAGTGCAAATATGGAGAGGATTATGCAGTCTCAGACCTTGTCAGACTCTAGCAAACAAGCATATATGCGTGGCAAGAGGGTACTTGAAATTAACCCCAGGCACCCAATCATCAAAGAGCTGCGGGAGCGAGTTTTGAAAGACCCTGAGGTATTGTTGACTAAAACTTTCTTATAAGTTGCATGTACTAGTAAATAAGCATTCATATAACCTGCCATATGCTCTATTCAACTTTTATAGTCATCTCTAGCTACAAATTGAATTTCTTGAAGTAGGATCACTAGATATAAACCCATACAAGTTTCGATGTTGCTCCAGTATCCATATATCTGTTATTTACTGAGATTGATCTTTGGCTCCAGGATGAAAGCGTTAAACAAAAAGCACAGCTCATGTACCAAACTGCATTAATGGAGAGTGGTTTCGCCCTACCCGATTCGAAAGATTTTGCTTCCCGAATCTATGACTCGGTGAAGTCTAGCCTTGACATTAGCCCTGACGCCACTATTGAGGAGGAGGATGATTCAGAAGAGGCAGAAGCGGAGACTGAAACCAAAGAATCTTCAGATAAATCCAAGGGTGAAGCTGAAGCCTCAACAAATGACGAGGACGACAATTCTGTGAAGGATGAGCTATAGAAGCATTCATGCCTCCGGGTGCATTTCCTTCTCGTGTTTGCATCTGCGTCGGTTTTTCCTTTCTCTGGAGTTCAGACGCCAAAAACCTCTAGATTGTAGAGTTTTACGTGTACTTCAGGAGTTTTGTCCTTTGTTTGTAGTTGATATAAACTGCTGGATATTTATGTTCTTAAAGTCGCATACTAATTTTATCGCAAATGCTTCAGTCCTATGGTATGGAACTTAATGGCTAAGTCAAGTTTTATTGATTTCAAAACTTAGGTTCATACCTTAATAATTTGGGCTCGGCTCATTGTTAAATGCTAGAAGCTAATTGGGCTCAGGTTGGCCTACATGTATATACCATCGTGTTCTATGAATATAGCTCCGGCGAGTTTTAACTTTTAAGTACACTAGAAGAAAAGGACAACACAGTTATAGGAAAGTGCAAAGAAGGTGCCAATGATGTGTGTCGAATTAGTGTTGGTGCCATTTCAATATGAGAAGTTAAGTTCTCTCGCATCTCGACGTTACCAGTTTATGGCCCTCTTTGTCAATTTTCAGTCCCCACCCAAACTTACAATTCCAGCAAGCAAAGTGGTCTTTCTTTACCAGAAATTCAAGCAACCATGTTGCTCAAAGATTCAGGAATAACTTTTTCCTTTGAGTGCACTGTCAATCAATTGCAAAAACGATCTTTAATGATCTCCATGCCGTTTCTGATATAATGAACTTTCGTGATCTTTAATCAGCTAATTTTCTATACATTTCATTATAACCGAAGGAAAAGGAAACTGATATTGTAGAATAAACTAATTGGATGGATCTCCTGTCTGAAAACTATGAACTATAGTACCTCAACAATCTGTCCTGTGATTATAAAGTCCGACATCTAAAGTTAAGGATTTCTGTTCTGTAGCTGCTTAAAGAAATCGTGAACAGGCTGTTTTTTTGACTCGGTCAGTAGTTCACATATTGAGAAAATTACAGAAAGGTGTTAACAATAAGCGGTGAGCAACTCTCATATCATTTTGGCTTCGAAAAGCTTGCTTAAAATCACAATACTGAAATAAGGTATGTATTCGTATTTTGGCTTTGTTTCCTCTCTTTCAAGGTTGATCTTGAATGTGTAACGTGCCTTACACGCACACGTAATCTTATTAGTGAGTAGCACTATCACCATCTTTCCATCAAGCAAGTCAGGATGGCCGAGTGGTCTAAGGCGCCAGACTCAAGTTCTGGTCCTCTAACGAGGGCGTGGGTTCAAATCCCACTTCTGACAACGAATCTTCCATTAATTTTCTTCTTCTTTATTTTTTTCCTCTTTACTTTTCACTTTTATTTCTTCATTTTTCCGGATTGCTACTTGACGATTTGATAGTAACTTCTACTTATTTGACCCATGCAAATATAATAAGCCCCATGGACTTATCAGACATACCACACCACCTCATGACATTGAAAACGTGGAATGTCTAGTACGTTGCAGGTTCAAAAGGAATGGCCTAGTTCATGCTTTTCAGGCGTCCCCAAATCCATTAAAATTGTATAAACAACTTCCAATACCAGCCTTTATTTCGTACATTATATGTACCAAAATGTCAAAAGTGGACAGCTTTAGCTGAGCACTCGTCACCTTAAACTCTTTGATTTAATATTTTAAAAATTGGACCAAAATATTTAGCCAGTAAACCAATAATTTTAAGATTCGAAAAGTTTCATTTAAAAAAAATTGAAATATTATTAAAATATATATAAATAAAAGATCAAGCTCGAAAATGAAATTTCATTATATTCTTAAAAAATCTATGAATTAGGCCAAATCAGTGATATTTAATATATAAATATTTAGTTTTAAATTATAAGTTACAGATACTATTTTATAATTTTTTTAAATATTTGCTTCATTTTTTTTTCTTTTGGGATTTTGTTTTAAAAATTAGGGACATAAATGATCTCAATGATGATCAACTAATTAGGGATCAACATGGTTTGTCGAGCAGTTAGTTTTATGAATAATTAGATAAAACTTTATAAATTGTCATCATTTTACTAGTTTGAAGGGCCAGAAAGAAAGAGCTTTGTAGCATATGTGGCCATAGATATGACTACAAAATTGAGTTGTCATGATACAATAGTTGTTAGTTAGACGTGATTTTATATCATTTTCAAGGGTGACAATTTTTGGCCATGAGCCATGTTCGGATAAGCTTAGATCTGGACAACTCAGACCTGATACAATTAAAAAAATGTTGTTTTACGTTTTTAATTTTTAAACAACTATTTTAAAAAACTCAGCGGGCCGGGCTCATTATCATCCTTAACCGTTTTGTTATCTCTAACAATAGTGACATCCACTTTGAAGATAACTTGTTTTTAATTTTTTTTTACAAGAGTTGATCAGAATATTTCATTAATAACTTATCATCTTCCATTCATTAAAGGACCTTCTCACTCCTTTTGAGTAAAGTCAAGTCCAAAATACTGAGATTCGTATTTAGTTGGGCCATTTGAACTTTTAGGGATTTATACAAAGATTGAACCTGTGAGGAGATTGTATTGACTCGTTGTTGAGTAGCTTGCGTTTGTTGATTCAATCCACCAAGTTTATGATCAATTCATCGGGTGACTTCATTTTGGGCCAAGACATTATCAGTTTACCAATTAGGAGTTTCATCAACACGATTTGAGATCATTGTTCCATGAGAAGTAATTATGCTCAATGGATTCAAAAGTTATAAGGAAGGAAAAAATGTATTGACTAAATTCAACTTAATCAAATTCAGATTTGGTTCAATCTTCGAGTATCTTTAAAAACCTAAAATTTAATTTAAAATATTATAACTATACAGTATATTGAATTAGAATTAAATAATCCAAAATTCAGGGTTTAAATTTGTTTTAAAAAACCTAAACAAGTTCAACACTCAAACTTAGACCATAAGGAGCTCGGATCCAACTCGGCCTACTAGCATTCTTATTCGTACTTCTTATTTTCTCTCATCCCTACTGCCTCACTAATTTGTCTACTTTACTCAATTATCCCTAGTGCCTCGTTAACTTGTCCTTGGAGTTTCATTGCCTACAATATGAAAAGGGGTATTGGGATCAGTTGGTAAGTCATATTCGCTTCCCCATCAAACACATCATTTCCTTTGTTCTGTTGTTCATTTTTAACATCAATTATCTTTTAAATTTAGTTCAAGTCCTTCACGTAGAAGCTTTGCCAAGCTCTAAAGCCATGAGTAAGGTCAACAAATGACGGTAAAGTTGTCGCATTATAGTATGTTAATCTTTTTTTTTTAATACAAGGAAAAACAATCAAAGAAAAAACATAGCTAGACTAACGCATGTCCCTTCGGTACACAGCGCCGTGCTTGTCCCAGTGTAAAAGATGTAAAATTGGTAGAGGAGGTTCTTGCAGTATATGGATGCCTAGGCTGGCAAGGCCGGCGAGGGTAGCCAAGGTATCTGGGCACTCGTTCCTTTCCCGATGCACACGCTGAAATTGCACCTCCCAGTCTCTTTGAAGCAAGTCACTGGTACCTGTCAACAAAAAGTTATTTCTGTCAATAGCTATATAGGAAGAGGATAAAAGATTAATGACCTCTAAGGAATCCATTTCAAGCATGATACAGCGGTACCCTAGCGACCAAGCCAGGGTGAGGCTCGAGTGGACTCCCCAGAGTTTTGCCGAAAGAAGCGAGGCTCTGCCAAGGTGATGTAAAAACCTACCACACCACTGTCCGTGTCAATCACGAAATAGACCTCCCGCAGAAGCTCCGGACGAAGTTGACTTAACTGCTCCGTCAGTGTTGAGTTTAATTCAGCCCTCTGGTGGTTTAGACCACCTCACTGAACTGATCGCCGGTAAGCCATGAGTGGAGAAGACACAACTTTCCACTGCCCGTGCCTTAGCTATCCATCCCACAAACTCCTTCATTGCACGCGTACACTCAACGGGCCACACAAAATCAGTTTCAAAAATACTTTTATTTTACCAAAGCCATAGTGGAATAGTGCTAATTCTGGTGAAATAGTAAAACGGAAAATATGCTTTCTATAAATCAAGAGGAAGATTTACAGAGCTTTAGGAAAATGGTAAACACTGGAAAAGGAAATCACAGCAATTACTAACAGAATAGGGAGAGAAAATAGAGATCACAACTAACAATTCACAATGATTTGATAACCCATTTCTCCACTAATCATTGCTTATATAATTCTCTACTCAGTGGCGTGTGCCTTGCCTTTGAGATTTGCTGAGCTGGCTACTGCATGGGTGGCATTCAACCGATAACTGTCAAGCCTTTTGGATGGAATCTTCTCTCTCGAACTCCTTCGCATGGTTGCTATATCATGGTTGGGCTGGATATTGGGTTGTGCATCATCACAGCTGGGCTTGCTCATAACATTTCCCCCTTCATCGACAACAACCTTGTCCTCAAGGTTGGGAGGATCGGCCAGTAAGTGCAGCGGGGTGACTTGAGTATCTGGACTGCCGTGGCATTTCTTGAGCTGGGACGCATGAAAGACTGGATGGATGCGGGCAGAGGGTGGCAAGTCAAGCTTGTAAGCCACGGAACCGATTCGTGCCACGACTTGATAAGGCCCGAAATAGCGACGTCCCAACTTGCTATGCTTCTGCAAACGAACGGAAGGTTGATGAAATGGCTGCAGCTTCACATAGACCCATTCACCGATCTCAAAGGAGAGGTCCCGTCGCTTAACATCTGCATAAAATTTCATTCGATCCTGCGCCTGCCTAAGATTGGTCTTTAACAATGTCAACACCTTGTCGCGGTCGAGTAACTGACTTTCCACCAAGGAAATACCGGAAGAGTCGCAGGCATAGCGAGGTATAGTGGGTGGAGGGCGGCCATATAGTACTTCGAAGGGAGTCATTTTCGCTGCTGTTTGGTAGGCCGTGTTGTACCAGAATTCAGCCCAAGGAAGGAATTGCAGCCATGACGAAGGATTGTCAGCCACAAAACTGCGTAAATACATCTCCAAGCATTTGTTTAAGGCCTCCGTTTGTCCGTCGGATTGGGGATGGTATGCCGAGCTCATACATAAAGTAGTACCCTGCAACCAGTGAATTTCCCTCCAAAAGTCACTAACAAATCTGGCATCCCGGTCAGACACGATCTCGGAGGGAATACCATGAAGAC
>JAOTBA010000002.1:614362-625382 GCA_025629845.1 Erythroxylum squamatum
TACAGAAAGCCTTACACTGAATGGCGTCCGGGACGCAATGTAGATTCATCATGGACTGGAAGTGCTGTAGGTAGTCCAGGGGGTCAGTCCTTCCAGTGTATTTCTCAGGCGTCGGTATTTTGGTGCCGGGCGCCGGGAGGCTATCCAAGATTTCCAGAGTAAAGGGAGAGCTGTATTGTGACGTCGGGCAATCTAGACGGAAGCTCCTAAAGGGGGATAAATCATCTGTTTCAAATGGTCTATTCTCGTCCTGTCTAGTGAGATTCTATCCACATATTTATATAAGCCTCATATAAATATGTAGATGAGAATCGATCATCTGTTCCAGATGGTCTGCTTCTATCCTATTTCTTGAAATTCTATCGGATATATTTATATAAACCCTATATAAATATGTAGATAAAAATAAATCATTTGTTCTAAATGGTCTGCTTTTATCCTGTTTCTTGAAATTCTATCCACATATTTATATAAATTCTATATAAATATGTAGATGAGGCTTATGTATCTTAAAAGATGCATTCCTACTTCACACCAACCTTTGCATGATTATAAACATATTTCAGGAACTCGCTTCCTGTCGCCGCAATCTGTGAAAGTCAACATGTTTTGTGGTTAAAAACCGTCTAAATCTACGGGGGTAGGTTTAAAATTTTTCATTTTCTAACCCGTCGACATCGGAGAACAGAAAATGAAGAATAGCGTAGGGGAGTTAGGTTACAATCTAATCTACCATTAATGAGTCACCATCCATGCTTTAAGTACTTAATTCTTTCTTTATATTATCCTTTTAATCACCAAAATTAATTAATAAAAAAGCCAATTTTCATTTTTTTTCCATATTCCTCTATTTTACGTGGTACACACAATTCCAGCTAATTATGTGACATCAAACATAAAGACAACCTTAATGTTGGTGGTTTCATATTGATATGTTACACTTGTAACTTTGTCGAAACAAACAAATGAATCCCACCCCCTCCTTAAAAAGAATTAGATACTAAAATCTAAAAGAGAAAAAAAAGAAAAAAGAAGCCAATTTCCTATCCATCTCACCTAAAATAGCTCTACATGTTATATTATAAAACATGTCAACTTGGATTTTTTATAGTGGGCATTCAATTGTCCGGTGAGCTTTTTCAATCATGACTCAGTTCCTCGTCACCGAGTGGACTAGCATGGCCCATGCAAGAAAAAGCGCCTTTATTGTAGGAAAAAAGAACTACGTACGGTCTCGGTCCTCATCCGAACAGAAACGACGTCGTCAAATGACTTGGAACAGAAACGACGTCGTCAAATGACTTTTTCTTCCTTCTCCTTCCATGTTTTCAATAATAAAATCTCTCTGTCGATTCATGGGCCTATCACGATCGAGTCACTGAAGGACACCCAAGCAACGAATTGCTAATGTGACACTGACCATAGCAAAAATAGCATGTAACCGTAGCACGTGGCTATACGTTGAAGGTGACGCTACACTTATGGTTATGGCTAGTGCTCCTTCATAAACCATAGTGCTGTTATCCGGAGAGTTACTCGTACTTGCCGTGTCAGCGCTTTGTCCTTGTGACGCCTTCTGACTGTAAAGCATAGAACAACACGTTATACAAAGCAACTTAAAAGGTTGCTTGTTTTTTATACTCCTTCTGATTTATAATAAGTGTCGTTTTAGAGGAATGCATATTTATTAAGAAAATTAATGAAATGTCTAATATACCCTTATTAATTACATGTTAAAGTGCCTTGAAAATATAATCTGTGTAATTTCTGTAATTAAGATGTGAGAGAAATTAAAGGTTAATTTTGGAAGTAAAATTATAAACATGCATACAAAGTCAAGAAAGACACCTATTTTAAATAATTAAAATGTATCTAAAACAACACTTATTATAAATCGGAGGAAGTTATAAACAGGTGAATATAAAACTGTGCTTGTTTCCGATATGGTTGTTTCCCGTCCTCATTAGCTAAAGACGTGCAGTTAATTAGTGGAAAAAGACCAATTGAATTTTTTTTTAATATCTTTAGTTTGGCCTCTCAAAAAAAAAAATATATCTTTAGTTTGGATTCAGTCGTAATATTGTAATAGTGTTCCAAAAAAGGTGACATCAACAGCAAGGTCGTGTCCTGTTTCTCGAGGAGTCCAAATCTACCCATTTAGTGTCTGTTAGTACCTAACGTGACTTCACAGTCACGTATCACTCAGCATGTGACACCGAACCACCTAGTCATTGGCGAAACAATCTCGGTTAAAACAAAAAAGGTTCAGCTTCAACGGTCATATTTACTTCTTTTACCGGAACAACTGTTTTAACGATAACGGCAGAAATGGTAATAACACGTAGAAAGGTTACTTTACCTGGTGCTGATAGAGGGGCAGAAGGTAATAAGGTAATCAGCAGAGGAGCAAGTGAAGGTACTGGTCTTATCGTCATACGCGTAGCTGTACGCGAGTGGGCAAGCGCTCTTGAAGATCTGGGAGTAAGAAGACGGCTTGCAAGTGTCGGGCGTAGAATACGCGCCATTACAGCAATACTGCGGGTGTCTGAAAGCTTCACAAGCGCTCTTACACGCGACGCTCTCGCCGTCATCGCTTGTAACCTTGAGATCCGTAGGACACGCACCGTTTAGATCAGCGACACAACCGGTGGTCGAACAGTTCTGACCAGACCCACCTTGAGGCACGACGTTGAAAGGTAGGTTGTACCCGTCGACGAGGCTGACGTCGAAGTAATCCATACCACCGTAGCCGTCGAGTTTGAATTCCGCGAGGGTGGCCGGCGGGTTGGCACCGCTGCCGGAACATTCGAGCTTCCCGGAACCACAGTCGCCGGTGAGGCATGAGAATTTGCCGGCGGAGTCTTGGGAACAATGAGTGCGACCCCACATGCGACCTCCCCACGAAGAAGGGGCAGTGATGGTCTTAGTCTCACCCTTTTGGAGAGTGAACCCTGTGGTGGATAAAGCCGGCGCATCTGCGTTTGAGAGAATGCCTGGCCACACCGTATGATCGCACTTGTTTGTTATGGTAAAAGTTGTCGAAACGACACCTGCAACAAGGTTGTAATAACCGTTTTTAGCTGTCGGAACTTGAACGTCGAAATGAGCATTAGTTACTGTTTGTTATTCATTACCTGATATGAACAAACAAGCGACAGAAAGGAACATTAATTGAATCTGTGATATTACTGGAGCAGCCATTGAATTACGGATTATGAGCTTGAAGAATATGTCAGAGAGAGGAAGGAGAAGAACTTCGGAGACTGATGATTCTCCTTCCGTATTATTAGGAATCGAGCATCTGAATCAGGAGACGAAGAAGCATTTTTATAGGCAACAATGTACGAATTAGCTCGCAATTTGAGCTATGTGCTTACGTGGGATGCCATGGGAACCACAAAGGTTGTGTGAGGCCTTCTCTTATAGGTTATAACCTTATTCGTTCTTGAATTTTTTTTAAGAAATAAAGCCTTGTGCTCTGAATTTTGACTTTGTTTTCGACGTCTTGAGCTTCATGCCAGGTTCCTCCTATAGACCAATTTACAAGTTCAAGGGAACTTTAATTTTGGGTACATTTTAGATTAAATTAAAATCTTTATTTTAAAATTGCGGTGCTTAAATTTTATTTTTAAAAATTAAAATTGAGTCCAAATCAAGCTGTTGTGTATATATATTAATTTTAAGTTCAATGCTTAAATATATCTTAATAATTAATAATTTTATTACAAAATAAAGATTTTAACTTTTAACACAAAGTTTTAAAAATTTGAATTTTTATTCTTTTAATTGATCGAAACATGTAGATGAAAATGGACGTGAAAATTTGCAACACGCCTACAGGCCTACACGAAAAAGAAAATTAGACTATACATAAACCCAAGTAAGGTTCAATTCATAAACCAATGGACTATAAGTGGGTATTGAATTCTCCTCTTTTTTTAACGTGGAATACTCACACGTAGGTATTCTCAATAATGGACATAAATGTTGAGATCCGATAATCTAAATTATGAAATCTGTTCTTGAAAGTTATTAATCTTTTTGATAAGAAGCTCTTATGAATTAATGTGTTGATGTTAACGGATAAGCCGTATGAGCTCTGTCTAAACATGAAGAGCCAGTCACTAGTTGCTTTTCCTTTTCCGAAGCATTAAAAGTCAACAATTAGGCGAGCGAGGTTGAATAATAGTTTGAATCTCTTTTTTCTTCAGATGGAAGAATTAACGATCATGGATTAGGAACAAGACCTCTGTTCAGTTTTATAATGTTTTATTGTGTCCAATAAATCTAAGTTATTTATTTATACGGATCCTGCGTGGGCTCTACATAAATAAACGTGAAACTCGCATAAATAAATGGGTGAGATTCACTGAACACAATAAGTCACCATAAAAGTTGGAGAGATGATTTGGACTGATCACGTGTATAAAACAAGAAGGGGACGTGTAAACACAGTCCCATGTCAGTTACACATTTTCAATAACTGCGGGCCTGGTTTTTATATTTAGATTAAAATTGACAATGGACTAAATTGAATATAATTGATTTTAATTTTGTATTAAAATTTTATTAAATTTAAATCTAAACTTAATAAATTTCATTTAATTTGATAATACATGTTTGATTCATTAATTTCGTTTTATAATAAGTTATATTCTTATTAATGAATATAATAAGTTATATTCAACATGTAGAAAATAGTCTCTCTATTAAATAAAAATATAGCTGCGTGTTAATAGACTTCTCCGATCTTTAAATTCCAGCAAAATTCTCGTTAACTGTTGTTGTTGTATTCTATTTTTAAAATATTTGAAACAAATATTAAAAATATTAAAAAATTAGATACTCTTCAATTTGTTATCCCTAAATTTTAAAAATAGAAAAAAATTCAACCCGTTATGTTTAGTATATATTCAATAAAATTTTAAACTTATATAATAATTTGTAATTTACTTATTATTTTAAATGGGTAGCTGTCGTTATGGCGTGCATCATAATTTTTGAAATAGGCGGAGTAGTCGAAAATAAAACTATGCGGGCTATTTCAATAAGGCATGAAGAGTTGATCATATCTGGTTAGCTTTTGCAAAAGTAGCACATTTATTTCTTCCTGATTTCAAAAGCTCAACCTTGCAAATTCATAATTATATGTATTATATATATACCAAGTTGCTCTCCTTGGTCGACTGATATGTATACATATAGCAACTTGGAACCAACCCAAAACTGGATTGGTCCGAGAGTGCTGTCAGGAAATTACAAGTGGGACAATCAAAGCAGGTTTCTAGTTGAAGATCCCATAATGTTGTTGAACTTCTTTGGCCCTCATCCTCAGGTCAGTGTTTGTCTCTGAGTAATTAGGCACTGCCCAGTTTTTTGTCTCACCTGAAAACAACTACTTGATTTGTTCTTGGCATATGTACGCAAGTAGCAAGAACACTTGAGAAAATATCTGACCTATCTGTCTAAAAATATCTCCCAGAGTCCTGCCCACATAAGCACAATCAGCTTCAGTTATCAAATTAGAGTGAATGCGGAGTGTTCAGATTTGTGAAGATCGTTTCGAGCATATCCCAGACTTTCATGTGCAGATGATATGACAGTTGCGGATATGGAAAACTCAACTGGGGGGAAGTGGATCCGCATACATAGGTGGCTAAGATGGAACAGGGCAAAATTAAAACAGGGGTAATCTATATAAATAGATGGCTAAAATAGAATGGGACTAAGGTTGTGTGACAGAGGTAATGCCTAAGAGGATCTGAGGGATGCAAATGGAGGGTATATGTGAATCTTATTGGATGTGGTGTTGGCGTAAGCTTACTTTAATGGCAGTAATTGGCGGAAGTGAATGGGGAGTATTCAGATTTGTGAAGATAGTTTCGAGCATATCGCAGACTTTCGTGTGTAGATGATATGACAGTGGCTGGTGTGGAAAACCCAACTTGGGCATGCAAATGGAGGGTATATGTGAATCTTATTGGATGTGGTGTTGGCGTCAGCTTAGCTTACTTTAATGGCAGTAATTGGCGGCACTTAGGCCATTCATATCAAGGTTGAAACTTGTGAGAGCAGCCATTATTGAAATGGGACTATGGCTAGTTTTAAGGTTCTAGTCTTTCATAGAAACTTGTAATTGGACCAAATGATCCGTAATCGGGTTGGATTAATTAAGTTGAATTTTTTGTTTAATTTTAAATTATTAAATAGGTAATAGATAACTAATGCAAGACATTCAAAATATGCATATATAAAAACATAAATAATAAATTTAAAAGTGAAAGCAAAAGTTTTATTTTTCTTCTTTTCTCAAAATTTATTTCCGTTACTTAAACTCGTAATTTTATAATTAAAAATGAGCAATTTTTTCAGTAGTATTATAAAAAATTGCAATAATGCATGTCTTTGACACTAAAATGACAGCACATATTGGCTTGTGTTTTTTTTCCCTCCTCCTCTGGTTGTTTGTATTTTTTAAAGTTTTGGAGTGAAAATAGAAAAGGAGATATTTAATAGGCTGAAACGTATAAATTTAATTTTCATAAATTTTAAATAATTTATTTTTTAAAGTTAATTTTTAATGTTAATCATAAAAAAATCATTTTCTAAATGTAATTTAATAAACAAAAATTAGTGACTTAATTAATATCTTTTTCATATGATAAGGATAGATTTTATTTAGATTGAAAAGCAAATAATAAGCAAGTAAGTTTCAATATATTAATATCACAACGTGAATAATCTGTTTATTAAAATTTGTGAATATATTCTTATTTGTATATTTTTTTTAATACGTAGTACAGATCTTATTACGTATCCAGGATGGTACATGAAAGGATTAAAAACGAATGTTATGCGGAATACCTGATTTCAGTTTCATCTCTGATTCCGATGTCGTTTCCGAGCTCTAAACAATCACGAATCTCCCAAGACTTTTATAGAAAGTGTTTACCGACACATGGTTTAGGTCTTTCTACAGTTTTCTCAATACGTAAGCTCTCTTAACGAGTTAGATAATCTTTATGCTTACAATTGATATCAGCAACTGTAGGAGACCTTAACCTTTATATAGCTTCCATACCGGGCTTTTCTATCACAAGGCCGATACGAGTTCGATTCATACTAATTGGGATCCATTTTCACCCGGACTTTGACCCGTTGATTTAGATCATTTATTGAGCTACTTTATTATATTTTTCTCGATCAAATTACATAACTTAACCCATAATTTATTGAAAAACTGAAAAATACAATTAATAGTTGTCCAACTTTATGTGAAAGGACAAAATTACCCAACATTCTCCCTTTTGGACAAGCATTAATTGCAGTTTTGATTCCAATTTAAAAACTCGGTTAAGCCACGCTACCAAATTAGTCAACTAAGTTTTAAAAATAAAACATTTGATCCAAAGATAACGAAAGTCCATCATTCTGTCCTGCAAGGCTTTCGATACCAAAAAGTGTCAAATGCATATGTCATGTGCGACACAAATCCAATACAATCACGAATAACTAATACTTCACTAACATGAATGGGAAATTTGAGTGTGGCAAACTAGGATGATACCTTTATGATCTAAATTACATCATCTTTGTTTGTAGGTCTCGATTTCTCCAACTTTATGCCAAACCGCATATGCGAAACTGCATTAAAGAAATCCTGTTTTCTCTCACTGAATGCTAAACAACATTAGAGAAAACCTGTTTCCTTCTACCAAATGCTAGACTGCATTAGAGAAAACCTTTATGTTCTCCGACTGAATGCTAAACTGCATTAGATAACCTTTATGCAATTAAAAATTTATATCTCCCTATGTCATGTTAAATTTATGGATACTTGTACTAAAACTTTATGTGTCTAAATGAAATGGGCACAACGTAAATCTGCAAATATGCCCAATAACCTTTAAATGCTTAAAATTGACACAAATCTTAAGACTTTCATATGTATTATGACAATGTATGATAACATGTATTACTAAGGATAAATGATGATCATCTTTATTGATGAACCATCATGCTGTCATAATACATCAAAATGTACATGGAGCAAACATAACGATCCACTAATAACAGTGTCTAAGGATGTCAAAACACCCATATTGTATATTTGTATCACAAACACAAGTGTACGAAGTCCTTTAGTTAAAGGATCGACTTACAATTCCTCAATCTTTAAATGATCCAAACCTTAATATCACCTTTTGTATCAACACCTTTATGACCAAATAATTGACCTTTAAATGCTAAGACCCTATGATATTCTTTTTTTGTTATTAAACAACATGACAAGAAGATTACCACAATACAACCAAATGGGTCTAGCCACTGAATCAACCGCAGACAACTCAAAATTCAAGTTTCTGAGCTAAATCGTATGTGAAGTAGCTCCATAGCATGCACTCTGCATGCATAGTCGAGGAAGTTACCCGTGTCTACTTGACATACTTCCACGACATTGTTCCATTTGTTGTAAACTTAAAACTGTAACCTTAAGTGGACTTTCAATCATCCGGATACATAGCTAAAATTTGAATCTAAATTCCCTACGAGGTTAAGTCTGTTGACTTTTCTATATGTCAACATATAATCCTTAATTCCCTTTAGTATCTCAAAGCTCGCTTGATTGTATTCCAATGGTCTACACCTGGATTAATCAAATATTGACGAAACAGTCAAATAGTGAGTATAATGTCCTGCCTAGTATATAGCCAAGCATACATTAGGCTATCAATTGTACCAGAATTTAGAACATTTCTCATAACCTCTCTCTTTACTTTATTCTTTGGATACTATACCAAATATTATCCCTCACTATAAGAGATAGGTGCTACGACAAGTTTATTGTTATTCGTATTAAACCTTTGTAACACATACTCAATGTATGCATTTTATGAGAAGTCTGATGAGTGCTGAGATCTGTCCTGGTGAATCTGAATACTTAGGACAGAAGATGGTACACCAAGGTTCGTCATGTCAAACTTCTTGACCAAAGGTTGCTTAACCTCATACAATATTATCAAGTAATTTGCCGTGAGCAATATATCATCCACATGCAGTAATAGGAAAATAACTTTGCTCCCCTTGACCTCCTAGTACAAGCATCTTTTTAACTTTATTTTTCATGAAGCCGAAAGAGACCAAACCTTATCAAATGTAAGGTATTACTTTTAGGAAGGCTTGATATAAACCATATATTGATCTGTATAGCGCGCAAACCAGGTCAATTCCATCTGAATCCTGAAATCCTTCAGGTGGTACCATATAGACCACTTCATAAAGGTCTTTACTCAGGAAAGCAGTTTTGACAGTCATCTTATGTAACTCTATATCATCATGAGCTACAATTGTCTTAATCACTCAAAATGTAGCATACGAGGATATAAGAAAAAAGGTAACATAAAGTCAACCTTTCTTTCTAAGTGAACCATTAGGCAACTGAGCGAGCTCATAAATGACTAAACTTTATCTTTAATTCTTTTAGGTCTTAAAACTTCATTTATAACTGACGAGTTTGCATTTCCGCTGCAAATCAACTACCTCCTAAGCTTTACTTTACTTCATGGCTTGCATCTCGTAATTCATCGCATCCCACCACACATATGCATCAAGTCTAGAAACAGCTTCTGTAAAAGTAACTGGATCCGTAACATGTCTAATATCATAGTCCTGTACACCTGATAGACTATGTTATAGGATGGGATAGCAGGTCGTCTCACTCTACTGGATTTACTTAACTGTATTAGATCTTGTACCCCCAGGAACTACCGTGCCTACAAATATGGGGTTCATGTTCCTGTACAGGCACGGTACAAAGACCTAAATCCACCTGATCTAACTGTATTAGTAGCGGGTACATAATAACTGTAGTATCCGCCCTGCTATCATCTAAGGGTCAAATGGCCCACCATCATCATAGACATGGTATTCCAGAAATTTAGCTGTTTGTGATTCCATTATTCTGGTCCCTCCTTCTCTACAGTAAAAGTTGTAGCCTTAAAGTGGTTAAGATATTTTACTAAATAGCAATGAACACAACAAGCATACAATTCTTCTTTATAAGGATCATACTACCTCAGTAGGGCAGCCCCATACACAAATGTGTGCAGGGATAAGTTTCCAAACTTTTAGATAATTAGATATATTAGTTTTGTTTTGCATTAAATTCTTCAAGTCCTTTAGGGTGCAGTTATGTCTTTCGGCAACACACCATTTTGCTCATAACTACTTGACATAGTGAATTAAGTCACTATTCCAACTGATTTCAAGTATCTGACAAACGGACCTTTTAAAGTCCTAAAATACCATGTTTGCCATGATATTCTCCTCGGTCAAATATGGCTATCTAGATGAATTTTTCCAATTAGTTCTCAACCTTTAGTCTTTAAATATGAATACATAGTTGTAATGGGAATAATCATCAACAAAAGTCAGAATACATTTTAAATTGCACAATGCAACTGTATAAAGTCTATCAATATCTTTACGTATCATTCTCAACAAGCCTGAAGTATGAGTTAATCTTATTATCCTTATTAGTCAACTTACTCCTGCAACAGTCAGCGCATGTTTCCAGATCATTATAATCTAGAATTGAGAAATGCTTTCTTTGGTTAATCTCTCAACCCTAGCTCTGGAAATATGGCTTAAACTTTTATGTTACATCATGTATGACTTCTCATTCATCAGAGTCCTTCATAACTTGTTTAGTAAGATACAAAGAAACATTTATCTAATTCGAGGTAAGACACATTTTATACAAATCATATGACAAAAAATTATGTTATTATGTTATGTATTAAACAACAACAATAAAACAGAAACATTAAATGCAAAACATTAACCATCTTAATCCAAAATTGATCAAAAATTACATATAAAATGTGTCATGTATTGTTTCGAGCATATCCCAGACTTTCATGTGCAGATAGGGATGGCAGTGAGTAGGGTTCGGTTCGGGTTTTACTCTACCCATATCCATATCCATTTTTTATGACTCAACCCATATCCATATCCATAT
>JAOTBA010000002.1:689808-701201 GCA_025629845.1 Erythroxylum squamatum
GAATATCAATTCCGTCTCTATTTCCATACCGCTGCAATTCGGTCGGTATTTTTCCGTTGCTATTAGACAATTTTCTTGTGGTGGCTGTTCCTACTTAAGTGTCTGTTTTAATTAATGTACAAATTTCTTTAATTATATAAATATGTATATATTTTATTCCTAATCAAAAATTAATTAATTTAAAAAATATGTTATATTAAAAATAATTAACATAAAGTGTGATTAAAAAATAAGATAATAAAATCAATTTGTAAAAATCTTAACTAAATAACATTTTGTTTTTAATAAAAAACAAAAAGCAAAAATAAAAAATAAAAAACTAAATCTAAAAATCTTAGCCTAAAAATAAAAATAAAAACAAATAATCATTTAAATTTAATTCAAATTTGAAGTTTAAATTCAAATTTAGATCAAACTTAATAGTAAAACCCATACGTTCTTTGAGGTGATGTTTGGTCCATGAACAAATCCTTCTTTATGAATCTAACAACAGACTCACAGAGACCCAATTTGCGTGGACTAAATAGATCATGTAGATTAGGCTTCTCATGTTCACCAGGCTCGAGCCTGAAAATGGGAAACAAACAGCCTGTTCTTTCCTCTTCATCTTCTCTTTAAATTCTATTTGAAAAAGCTTACACAATCTTTTGCCTCCTGGACATTGTCTTTCTCCATCGCAAGAAGCCAGATTGAATCTATAATTTGGACCTAACATACATGGGAAACTTTTAATCAGTTTATCTCCAGGCATTGTTCTCGTGAATGATCTGTTCCTTATTGTAGGATACAGACATCAAAAGATAGTGAAATCACCAGACTCCTGTCTGCTATACGTATATCTATCTACACATCACTTGGCCAAGGAGCTGAAGAAAGTAAAAAATGGAGGCTCTGAAGTCAATCCTCACAGCAACCCTCTTCTGCTATGTCTTTGTAATGCCTGTGGTGGGAGACTGGGACTCGCAGACTCTTTTCTATGATTGGACTGTTTCTATGTCTCAGCGTCAGGTTCTCGGTGTCAAGAAGCAGGTTGTTGGAAATTCAGATACGTCATTTACATTTTTTTCGGGATTTGTTGACGAGATGTTATTGTGGTTGTTGTTATTGTTTCACATCAGGTGATTCTTGTCAATAATCAGTTCCCAGGACCAATCCTGAACGCAACAACTAACGATATTGTTAATATAAACATCCACAACAACCTGACAGACCCTTTTCTGCTGACATGGTACGAACCAGTGAGTTAAACCTTCGAACCCAGATTCAATGACGTGAGATTTTGTAAACATGGTTTAATTTGTACGTAGGAATGGAGTGCAGCTGAGGAGAAACTCATGGCAAGATGGTGTTCAAGGGACGAACTGCCCAATAATGCCAGGCCAAAGCTGGACTTACAGTTTTGAGATAAAAGATCAGATTGGAAGTTTCTTCTACTTCCCATCTATTCTACTGCATAAAGCAGCTGGTGGGTACGGCGCTATAAGAGTGAACAATCGAACTGCAGTTCCACTTCCATTCCCAAAACCGGATGGAGATTTCGATGTACTCATTGGAGATTGGTTCAACCCTGACTACACGGTATAGTCTATTGATTTATCACAAGTATGCATAATTTTTCTTATGTTTCTGCTCCAAAAATGATTGGAAGTGCACTTCTGAAATGTGTTACGTATATATTTGTATACATCTGCCATTGTTCGCTGACTGTAACTTTTGTTTCTCAACAGTATTTGAGATCTTTACTTGACGAAGGTGACAATTTGCCAGCACCTGACGGAATTCTCATAAACGGACTCGGTCCATATCAATCTGTTTTTCGATTTGAGACAGGTCAGTTGGAATCGTTTTTCTGCGGTGAACTTCTTATATAATCTTTTTGTGATAGGATTCTGTGGATACCTAGACAAGCCAAATCCTGCCTATAGTTGGATTTTCATTGCAGGGGCTACGTACAGGGTGAGAATTTCCAATGTGGGTTTGAAAACATCACTGAACTTCAGAATTCAGGATCATTTGCTGCTGTTGGTGGAGACTGAAGGTTCATACACTCGTAAACAATACTTAAGTAGTTTGGACGTTCACGTTGGTCAGTCTTATTCAGTTCTAGTCACAGCTAAGAATCAGAGTGGAGACAAATCCTACTACATGGTTGCAAGTTCTCGCTTCACTTCGAAAGAGCTTTTTGGTATTGGTATCGTCAGGTATCCAGATTCTAAAAGCAACCCCTCTGGCTCTCTCCCATCAGGACCACCACTATATGATTATATTTACTCCATTACTCAAGCTCGAACCATCAGGTTTGCAGGGTTTTTTTTTTCTTTTCTTACGGTAATCCAAACTGAGAACGAGATTATGTATAGAATGGTAAAGAATCCTAAACATTTTTGTTTGATCAGGTGGGATCTGGCAGTAGGAGCTGCTAGGGTGGATCCACAAGGTTCATATCGTTATGGTAGTATCAAGGAATCGCGTACTCTAGTACTTCAAAGTGGTGTTATGTTCGATGGGAGTCGAGTCAGGTACACGATCAATGGGATGTCTTACGTTAATCCAGACACACCACTGAGCTTGGCAGATCTGTTGCATGTCAAAAATGTGTATCAGACAGGACTAATTCCTGAGAAACCAATCGGTAACTTGGTCCCAGGATTGGGAACTCCTGTTATTGATGTTATTCACCGCAGTTTTTATCACATAGTTTTCGAAAATCCTCTTTCGAAATTGCAAACATGGCACCTTGATGGCTACAACCTTTTTGTTGTGGGGTAAGTCTTTCTTTTTTCCAATGTTCTGCTCAATTTTATCAGGAAAATTTCAGGCATTGATAAAAAGTCTAAGCTTAAACTTAGCCCGGTTTGACCTGGATATACCCAAATTTAGACTGAATCTTGATTTTTGACCTGATCAAGATTCATAAATTTGGTCGGGTCTGAATCTGATCCATTACCATCTCTAGCTCTGATGACCTCAATACTGTTGCAGCATGGGATTTGGGAAATGGGAGGAGAGCAGCAGAAAGACATATAACATGATCGATGCAGTTCCTCGTTCAACAGTTCAGGTTTTATTTACTTCCGTAAAACTTCAAACATAGCTTATTATGGTTAAAAAAAACCTGGCATGACATGAAGCCTATGTCCTGTTTCTTTGATGGTGAGCGCAGGTATGTCCATACTCGTGGACAGCAACTTTGGTAATGTTGGACAATCCAGGAATCTGGAATCTGAGATCGCAAGATGCAGAATCCTGGTATCTTGGACAAGAGCTATACATAAGAGTCAAAGATTTTAGTGTAGCTAAGCCTAACCCGTCAGTCCCTGGTAAAGACGAAGCTCTTCCTCCTCCAGCAAACGTTATCCTATGCGGTAGGGCTTATTTGGAAAATGAAGCTTCGTCTCATGGAAAAGTGGAGGATTAATGTTGTTGATTCTCGTAGTTCCATGTAAGAATGGCTACCATAAACATGGCATTGTGAAAAGAATCCATGAGCATGTTAAAGGATACCGATTCTAATTGACTAATTAAAAGCTATTGCTATTGTAAGTTAATCTTAAGCTTAAATTAACATTTGAATTTGGTTTGAAGTCTAAACCCTAATTCAAAACCCGAATTTTACTTAATCAAGCTTTAACTTTGTTGAAATTTTTAAGTATAATCCGATTCATTATTATCACTAATTTAGAATGATGATTGAAATTATTGGCTTGTTCTTAAAACCACATCGTTAGTGGACCAAGAGAGAGGTCAACATTGTGAATACAAATAGATGGAGAGAGGGTCAAGCTAGCATATGATCCTTCAGGCAGCAAACGGGATATGATGAGTGGTCACAGCTCGCTGATGAATCTGCGAGAGGAGTGTCCGCCCAGAAGCCTGGTTACGACAAACCGGGCACTCCCATCTTGAACCATCTGATCCCAATCTGAAGAGTCAAATTCGCAAACCCAGTTGCGAGCCTTTGTTATTTAGAGGTGCTGGTTGATGAATTTAGGAAGGGTTCAATGTTTTTGAACGGATTTCTCTAATTTGCGAGTTATCTACGATGTTGAATCAGCGTAACAAACTTGCAAGATTCACTGTTCTTTCCTTAAGTGCATGGATTTTGGTGTTAAGGAAAAGCACTAATTGAGTCGGGTACTAGCATAGACTCGGATGGAACTCCATAAATGGATAGTGATAAATCTGCAATGGGCCATAGCACATAGGGGTATGTACATGACAATTTAATGAAAGAATATACACATCAAAAAGGTCGGGAAGCGAAAAATCCTGTCAAGGAATCGGTCATGGAGGGTCTTAGATAAGAGATTCTAGACATCCATATCATCTACACTAGTAGCCATGGGATGCTCTGAGTGTACTTGAGAGTTTCTGCTGCTCCTGCTCAATGCCCACACTTTGCTTCTTCTCCTCCCAACGGCAAAGTCTTCGCTTTTGCTTATGCCAGGAACTTTTCTCGTCCAATTTACCTTGTCTAACATGTCTCTATCTTCTTGAGAAAGATGGGTAATGTAGTTTTTCAAGGATGAAAGGCGATGCATCCTGGTGGGGAAGATTAGTCCCTTGGTTGTTGAAGATCGAGCAGGCATTGCGTTGAATCCAAAATCTCGATTTCTGACTGTGTTTATCAATGTATGTAGCCATGTGATCAGTTCGAGAATGCATTCATCAGTTTTCTCCTTATCAGCGTGATAAAGTGTCTGGAGGCGGATTAGGTTGCTAGATTTGCCAGTAATCTTGCCAAGATCATTCCTGTCAGAGAAAAAACAAACGATCAGGAGTCGTTCTGATGACAAGTTCATTCTGTGGATCATCCCTACAGGGAGAGAGAATGTGGTTGTGTAGATCAAATGTACATAGAGAAGGGACTGACCCAGTGTTTGCCCATTCTCCAACCCATCCAAATCCTTGATGTGCCCTGTTTTCAATTGTAACAGCTAGTAAGAAAGGAATATTAACAAATGAAGCAGGAAACAGAACATATTCAGCCTCTGGAATAGGGGTGGCAACAGGGTTCGGTCTGATCCAGGCCAAAGTCAGCATGGAAAAGTCCAATTTAACTTTCGAGTTGGGCCGAAGCCGAATCAAGCTTGGGTTAGTGGAGTGTACATAAAAAATTTGAAGTTGCCCGGCCATTGTCACCGCTTATATGGAGCATAATATGCATGTACAATGGAAGCGCAGGGAATATAGAGAATTAGAACACTGATTGAACCTACTTGGTTGTGTTGGTAGCAACAGGTACAAGCCAATGTAGAGTCTTCTCCATTTCAGCTTTTAATTGAGCTATGGTGAGCTGCAGAAACACAAGCAGAAAGCAAATTAAGTTGCAGCATCAAGCATTAACATGACTTGAAGAAATGCAAATACCTCTTTCTTGACATCAACCCTTAGTATGCGAGAACGAAGAGCTTTCTTAACACCGGCTGGCAACCCCTGATATAAAGTGTCCCGTATATGTGGAGGAAGGGAAGTTGGCCGAGATGCCTGAAGACATTGTTTTTGTCAAGGTGAAGAATTTAAGATAGGAAAAAAAAAAAGCTGACTATTTTAGAGATACTATTCAATAAACTTACGATATTGTCTATCTGGTTGATAACATTAGCATAGTGCAATGCAAGACCAGCAGGGCCTAACCTTTGAGGATTCTTGCTGGCCTCCTCGCCAGTCAATGTAGCACCTGCAAGAGTTTATTACACTTAGAAAAGGATTTATCACTTTGAATGAACATGTCTGAATCTGACGAGAGGTATTGTCTATAGGATTTGTCAATACGTTATGAATCTTCTGTAGAAATTAAAAATGGAATTTGTACCATTATTTCCAAATGCTTCAGATATAGCTTGGTGTAGATAGGTAACAACATTGACAAGCTTCTCCATGATCTGTGGAAGATCGTGTGAGTGAAGTTATGAGATAGGATGTAACTGTGATGATCAATACAAAAATTCAAAACCAAGTTGCTTATTGGCATCTAGGTCATCATACCAGATGAAAGTTGCAAATAAATCATCAGAAACAAGGGAAACAGACCAACAAGATATTTAATTGATGCATTTGGAACTTTTTAGAAGATGCAATGAAAGAAGAGGTTCATAACAATGTACCTCCTCCAAATCTTTTGACCAAAGAGATTTCTTTTTCAGACTCCTAACAGCTTTTCTTTGTTCTTTTAGCTCACTTTGTAAAACGGTGAGACTTTCTCCTACAATTGCAAAGAAAATGGTTTGTCAATAACGTCCTCTGCTCCGCTGCAACTAACAGCAGTGAGGACTGAGGCAGCTACTGGACATGAAGCATGCATGCAAAGAATACCTATAAAAGCATCTGTAACACATTGAACATTGAAGTGCAGAGGAAGGCATGCTAGAGGAAATAGTGTATGAATCTTTTTGCAATTTGCAAATGTCTATCCTATGATAGATGTATGTAGTCCAATGGGCATGAACTGGGGGCCAAACCATTGAAATCATGTGACTCACTAACAGATCAATCCTGATGCATATGCACTATCAACTTATTGTGTGATAAAAACTAAACTTGAACTAAATAAATCTATCAAAGACGGGAGGTTGACAGTATGCAACGGAGGAGAAGGAGGAAGACAAGGAAAGGTTAGCTAACCTTTCCGTGGAAGATTCAAGGATTCCACTTCCTGAAGTTTTTGATGAAAGTCCTGTTCAAATCTGTCCAAAGCATTCAACTCATGGTATAATTCCTGTAGATGGGGTAGCAAGATTGTAGTGAGATTCAAATTGAAATGTTGAGAACTTGGAGACCATAACCAAATTTCAGCTGTAAATTTGCACACTAAACATAAAGGAATGACAACTTCCTACAAGGAAAAAGCAGAGAAAACCAAAGATGTTAAGTATAAACTTCCAGCTTATGAGAAGATAAAACATACAGAAGTATGCTGGACCAGGACTTGCAATTCTAGCATTGTAATTTCTGCCTCTCCTCTAACTTGTTTATCAGTGGAATACTCTGCATCTAATCTGATTGCAGACATAAAACCTTTTGTCAGATAATCCCAAAAATGTAACCTAATGACATAGCCAAAAAGGCAGATGCACCTTACTTTGAAAAATATCGACCCAAATTATGCCATTGTGGATCTTTACACAAGTCTCCGAAACGAATTACTTCCCGTGTTAGGACATCAAATTCCTCTCTGAAAGGAGCCAACACCAGAAAAAGAGGTATGGAAGAACAATCAGAACTAAAGATTAATCACATTACATGGACTTTGAGAGCCTGTTCCTACAGATATAAGCAACAACCTTTTGTCAGCAGCAGCAACAATAAACAACTCTTTCGTATCTGTCGAAACTAGTTTCTGTACTCCTTCTGAACGTAGTATTTCATTCTTCAGCAACTGTACATTGTCTTCTGAAAGAGATTGAAACAAGCTTGCACCTTTGGCTATGGTATTGGCCACTTCAAATGCTAATATGGATATTCTATTCCGTCTGGAAGACAATCCAGTGACAAACCCGCTCTTGGCATTCAGATTGGTCATGCTACTCCCAAGAGTGTCCAAAACTTCTACTGCTTTCTCCAGGCCAGCCGTGCCAGCTTTGCCAAGAAATGAACTCTTTTGGTTAACCTACAGTTACAACAGAAGATACAATATGTTAAGAGCAACGGACTTCTTACACGTTCATGTTTATTAGACCGATCTTTCAGTTCTGTGACTAATCAACCACATTCGTTACACCACTCAATTGATTCTCAGTGTAAATGAATCCCTATAGCTGCTTTCTGATAAACCCATCAATTTTCATTACATAACGGATCTCAATTCATCGATCTAACGTTGTTGCTATGTCCCCAAACATACAAATATGATGGAACACAAGTTCTACAAAGATTTATATTCAAGAGCAAGTTATTTCTTTCAAACCCAAGAAAATCCGAAAACATAGAACCTGTCGTGACCAAGACGACAATCAGTAACAAACAAATAAACATGTTGAGGCCGTACCTTGACATCTCCTGTTTTGGGAGGCATCGAAGGCTTCAGTTCTCTTGAAAACGACAACGGAAGCTCACGGTAATTATTCCTCTGTGTCGTCGTTTGATTGAAATCAACTCCACCGCCGCTCTCTTTCGACGGACCATTGCCCTTCGCTGATTTTATCTTCCCAGAAAATCCCGACGATGAACTCCTCGCTTGAACCTTCACACTTCTCTTCTTTGTCCCACCAGAGCAAACCCCTCCCATTTTGCTCGTAAGAACTAAACTTTGACTTCGTTAATAAACGTACCTGACAAAATTTCCGTAAACAACCTCCATTAAACGCCGGCAGGAAAAAAAAAAGTGTTCCCATCAAACTGCATGTGATATAACAGCTAACAAACCAGATTTTATGATGAACCCAATTCAGAAAAAGATAATGCCCAACAACTGAGATCAAGAAGGAAAGAAATGAAGAGAAAGATGGTGGCTTTGATTGAAGAATGAAGATGGAGCAGAGAAGGTAGTTGTTGGCTGAAGTCTGAAGATCAATGGGTGAATAACAAGATAACAAGAACGCGCAATTCAGAAACTGAAATCGAAATCCCACGTTGAGATTGAAAATTTTGACTGGGGTTGGTTAATGGATTGACTTTTCTAAACTTCACATTCTGTTCTACACGTAGCTATGATGTTTACGCGCTGGGAATATGATATGAAGAAGGCAAGTACGTGTCTGTAGTCATCTTGCCTGCCTTGTCTGAGTTGATGTGTTCCTCTGACTCTCGTCGTTGTCTCTCTTGAAATTTCCATTTTGCCATTTTGTCCCCCTTCTTTAATAATTATATTATATATATATATATAATGTGAAATATTATAATTTTCGATAGGTTACGATTCACAGTGCATACTTTTCAAGATTGAAGTAGACGATAAATGAAGAGAACTCTTTTAACATCTTCCAAGTTGGTCGACTATGAATATGAAGACTAATAAGAAGCATCTGATTCTACGCTGCCGCACGTGTACTTTAAGTAGAAAATTGACTTTATTCGGAATTGAAATTAATATCTACACCGGCTTAAGGTTTTCTGTTTTACTTGTAGCGATTAAGATTGACAATGCCCCGGCCCATACCTCAGGTTCAGATCAGTCCGAGATTCAACTGTTTAAAAGAGTTGGGTATTGAATAAGTCTAATTTTGGGTTACCCAAAACTCAATTAAAAAAATTATTTTAAAAAAATTGATAGAGTTGACCTATGAGTTAGTCGTTGTCATTCCTATATAGGATTTATAATAAATATGGTGAGGAATAAGAATAGATATAATCATTATAATTATGATGGTTTGTTAGGACGAATGAATGATTGCCATTGATATTGGTTGATTTGTTAAAAATTTGTTTTACATCAAATTTTAATATAATTTAATTAATTATATTTAATTTATACACCCCATTTACGATGATAGAATGTTTATTTTTTTATTATAATCTTTTGAATATTAAATTTTATAATTTACCAATCTACGTTAAATTTTTTTCATTTCCTAAAAAATTTTACCTTTTAGCAAGAAAACAAATTGAATTCAAATTTAAATATAATGTATATGACAATTGATAACAATTAAATTTTAATATTTTTAATTAGGTAAAAATATATTAATTAAAAAAACATTTACAAATTATGACCTTTGAAAACCAATAGACTAAGGCTTTGATTGACTGAGGAGTTGGTAATGAAACAGGATAGAACGTAATACACTTCCATCATTTAGTCGAGAGTTTCATAATAGAATGAAATAGAATAGGATAGAAGCGAAGGGTTTCATGTTACGTTTCATTACATCCTAAACAGTAAAAATAAGAAACCTTCGATTCGGGAGATTTAAGATAGAACGTAAACTAATAAATGCATACTATCTAATACACCCTCATTACAATAATTTATCTTAATACCAATTATTTCTTCTAATCCTAACCCCCTTTCTCCACACTCATTTATTACGATCCACAAAAATTGCATATAATTAATCATATTTTTATATTATTTCTCCTTACCCTAATAATAATATTTTTATATTTTTAATAATAAATTGTATATAATTAATAATAAAATAAAAAATTTCAATAAAATTTTTATTAATGAAAATAGAAAATATATAAAAATTATTCTTTAATTATTTATATATATTTCTATATAAATATAAATATAAATAAATTATTTTAAAATATAAATCGCCCATAATAGAATAGAATAGAATAAAATAAAATAACATTTTTATATAATTAATAGTAAAATAATACAACTTTTATTATTTTAAAATAAAAATATATAAATTATTTGACACGGTTGTGACTTGAACCGTAACTTTTTAATTGACATAATTTCTGTTTTAAAATTACAACGTTAAATCTCCTGTAATAATTATTTTAATATCAAAAATATAATAGTTATTTATTATACGTTACATTCCATTCTATTCATCTTCCGAATAATATTTTACTACACTAAATTATAAACTCTTTTATTTTTCCCAAATAACTTTTTAACGTATTATATTCCATTCCATAAACTATTTCGTTATCTTCCATTCAATTACATAGCAAACAGATAATAAAAGGATACTTTTTTTTGAATGATTAACATTCCAGAAACAGCAACGAACTTTTTAACCGATGCAATACAAAGTACAATTTGCTTCCAAAAGGTCGGGCATCGTCATCATTCGGAAAGAATTGACCAATCACCGTCTTCGTATTTCTTTAGCCGGTAGTCAAGCGTTGGCCAAGTCATAAAGAGAGCACTAAACTCACGCACGGCTCATTATCATTGGCGCATATAAACGATCATACAGGGGGTGACGGCCATGAGATCCTCTGTCCCCAATTACCCAAGCCCTCCTGTACCTCTTGCATCCAAGCTATCCATTGAGAATGAGATCCTTTGTCCCCAATTACCTAAGCCTCCTGCACCCTTTGCATCCCAATTACCCAAGTCAATGGATGGCTTGGATGCAAAGGGTGCAGGAGGCTTGGGTAATTAAGGACAGAAGATCAGCTCTCGGGTAACGGCGTGTTAGGAACCATGAATAAAACCAAACTTGAAATAAGATAAAAGATTAATCCGTCACTATCAAAGTCCGAGTCTAAGAGGGGACAGATCTTCTGTCCCTAGGTCCAGATAAAGGGAGCCAGAGTAGGGCAGAGGAAACCCCCTCTAAGAATACAGCCACAGACCACAGTCAGAGGCAGATTTGGACCCAAAGCAATAGTACTTCCCGAAGCAGACCCACTAGCTACATATCTATTATTTCAGAGTGGACTCATCGACACAATTTATCTTCAGAATCTAAACATCTTAGCCGACTTTCCAGTTGGTTTTGTCCAAGCAATCAAGGCTTACAAAGATAGATTTGCCAAAGACCGCGAAA
>JAOTBA010000002.1:701301-722009 GCA_025629845.1 Erythroxylum squamatum
ATGGCTGCTTCTTGAGCTGGTTCTTTGACTTCAAATATGGGATAACTGCTATAAAACTTGATGTAGATTTCGCGGTCCTTGGCAAATCTATCTTTGTAAGCCTTAATTGCTTGGACAAAACCGACTGGAAAGTCAGCTAAGATGCTTAGATTCTGAAGATAAATTGTGTCGATGAGTCCACTCTGAAATAATAAATATGTAGCTAGTGGGTCTGCTCCGGGAAGTACTATTGCTTTAGGTCCAAATCTGCCTCTATTTTGTGGATAATATTGAAATACTTTCATGGCTTCCGTCCATTCGTTTAATGCTTGGAAGCAGTCACAAAAAGCTGTAGATGTTATTAATTTGGCTCCTTCGTTGATGATTGCAGTGGTATCCTTCATTGGTAGTGAATTGATCCTTTCGAGGTCAATGGATGAAGCTGTGCTTGGCAGTTTGCCTAAAATCTGCATACGAGTATTTGAACTGCTTGCTTGACTTGCTGGAGTTGTCAAGGGGGCCAGAGTAGGGCAGAGGAAACCCCCCCTAAGAATACGGCCACAGACCACAGTCAGTGATAATCGCGGGCTTCGAGGTCCATCGTTGACCATTAACAAGATTCCAGGCCTTGTGTCCGAAGATCGGCTCGCTTCCTGTGCTGCTTCCGGCGGTGAAAAATCGCCTCCCCGGCACGTGAATCCTGGAATCAGTCGGCGGAACTTCGAGCCGCGAAGGACTCCATCGCGGTCCGGCCCCGCTTATAAAAGCATCGAAGTGAGGAGTGTGTAAGCATCTCTTTAGGTCTGGAATATCTTCGTGGCCGTTAAATGTTGGATACGATCCTGATAACGATCGCAGACAGTTGATATGACTTGGAGTATATCCTCGGACCACCGCAATCTTCCACGTGGTAATTTGATATACTGATTGTCTGAAACTACAGTCGACAACTTGGGCTTCAGTGAAATCTACCGTCTGGAATAAATTTCTAGGGCTTGGGTTAAATTTGGGGAAACCGTGGGCTGGACTTTCAGTAATTTTCCCGCCAAAGCGCAAGTCGTTATGTGTTCTTTTTCAAGTTGAAAGGTCTAAATCCAATCAGGGGTTTGAGAGGGCAAAACAAAAATCATTTCAAATTTTTTTTGTTAAAAATTTACGGTAAAATATGTGTGATATAAATAGTATATTTGTCCATTTAAATATTATCGACATAATTGATTCGGTCAGTTCAACCATACAAATTTTGAATCATCTAATTTTTTAATTCAGTTTTTAAATTTTCAATTCAATTTATTTTAATAACTCTTGTTGTTAAAAATTAATAATCGGTCAATTTTTGTAAATTAAGAAATTCTTATAAAAATACTATAATATTAAGTTTTTGAACATAAAGAATCACATCAAATTAATATTTTTAGTATATAATACTATATATTGTATTTGTGTCATAAAATAATTATAGACATTTTTAATTTATTAAATAATAAAATTCATACATATTATATGAAAAATATTAATATGATGTGGATCGCTGCATCAATTATATTAATAGAAAAATTAATGTTGAATTATTATTATTATTATTATTATTATTATTATTATTATTATTATGCCTTTATTAAAGTTATAAACTTTATTTTTGTAAAATTAAATATTTAATTCTAAATTCTTATAAAAATATTCAACGAAATACTAAGAAATGTAATATTCATGCCCTTATATATATATTTTAAATCATACTTTCATAAATCATTTTACATATCAACAGCTAATACTAAATAGCTTATTTTACTAAATATCATTAATAAACAGCTGATGTTATCCGCTGGTCAAATCAGCTAACCGTTGATAGAATAAGTTAACAGCTAATGCAATTCGTTGTTTTTGATCTAGTTTTTAAAACATTGATTTAATTAGTTTTGTTAGTGAATATATAAAACCAATTAAGTTGGCCTCACACAATAGCTTAAATTATTGTGGTGAAACGGTCACTTAACATGGTAGCAGAGCCTTTGTAACTAAGTGGCCGTGAGTGAACCTGTGCAAGGTAGAGTGAACCTGTGCAAGTTTCAAGCCCAAAGGGCTTTCACTTGAGAGGGTGTGTTAGTGAATATATAAAACCAATTAAGTTTGCCTCACACAATAGCTTAAGTTATTGTGGTGAAACGGTCACTTAACAAGTTTACATGTAACATACGTCTTTAACGGTTTTTTAAATAAAAATTTTAAAAAGAGATATTTTAAAAATTTATAAATAAATTTAAATATTAAGAATTTTTGAACCAAAAAAATTGAGTATAAAAGACATACATATGAAAAGGTCAATTGAAAGATGGTTTCTTCTTTGTCATTTATCTAATTGTAAGTTTTATTCAAATCTTCCTTATTATAATTTTCGACAATGAATGAATCTCTATTATATGATTTATATGATTAGCTTTTGATCTTGAGAAAGCGACGGCCAAAGCCGGCAGCATCAACAACGAGCAATTGCTCGCCGGCTCTTTCTTACTACCTCGTGTCCCTATCTCTGACTTGCACATTCTACCGAATTTGTCAATGTAACCTCAGCATCCAAGTTGGAACAATCACTGTTGGATCTGTTTCTTTGCTATGGTAGATGATGGCTAAACTGCTTTAGTTGAGGCAGGAAACAGAAACAATAGGCTTGAGATGGACCAGAAGAGCATTGCTAGTTCGTTGATCACTGCTGTGGGAAGTTTCATTGAGGATAGGTTGGTTGACAGAGAGCAAAGGATCCAGCAGAAAGAACAGTGTGCAGAGAGATTGGCAGCGGAAAATGGGAGCTCTGACAAAGAAGCTGAGGTTCGGTACTCTGATCAAGCAGTTTTGGCGAATTTGGATTGGGGAATTGAAGCACTTGAGGAAGCTATTAACACTTCTAATGAAGAAACTAAAATGGCACGGTTAGATTATGCAGAGAAGATGCTACAAGTGTGTGCAATGTTGAACTCTGGGCATAGAACAGCCGGGGTTCCAAACTTTTACCTTTCAGCTTGGGCACACCTCAATCTTTCGTACCTCTGGAGGTTGCGAGACAATGCGGAGAATTCAACTCTTCATGTTCTTGAGATGTTCATAGTTGATCCATTGTTTTCGCGGGTTGATTTCGCGCCTGAATTGTGGAAAGATTTGTTTCTTCCCCACTTGAGCTCAATTGTTGGGTGGTATACTGAGTCAAGGCACAGGCTCATGCTGGAAGTGATTCCCGATTCATCTGATTTGTCATTTTCCAATGACATTGATCAGTTCTTCAATGAGTCCTTGGTGTTCTCTATGAGGCCAGATCGAAAGGAGAAATTGCAAAAGCTCGAGCAGCTTTACGGCGAAACTTTGAATGAGAATACTAGGCTTTTCGCTAAATACTTCAGGGATTGCATAAACTATGATTCGACCAATGTCAAGAAGATGATTCCAATGCTTCCAATTGCAGAACCACCAACGACCCCACTGCATGAAATCAGCGGTTCAATTCCAGATTATGTGAAGTTCGGTCCTGTCTTGCCCAAGAGTGCTGGCTTTTCTAGATCTAAACATAGAGTCAGAGATGCAAGCAGGTTATTGTACAGCAAGTCATTGATCTTCTGTTATTTCAAGGTTCAGAATCTTTAGTCTATATCTGATATGGGTTTATGCAGATTGAGTGTCAGTTCAACCCTCTCACGTGAATTAGAGGAATCTGCTGTGTGGAATCCTGAAGTAAGGATGAGAACTCGTACAATTCCTTCCTTTTTCTAACCTGCAATGACTGAAATTGTATACTTGTAAATGTTGTAGGAGCCTATATTGGAAGAGAGTGAAGAAGGGTCTGAGTCCGATTCTGAGCCTAATGAGGTTTATTTTGATGGTGAACGCAGAAGTCATAATCTGTTAAGGCATAGTAGCACTAGAGAGACTGAATTCAAGGACACTGACCTAAATATACAGCTAACTAGAGTAAAGAGCCTAGGAAAATCTCCAACAACTTTTTCTTCCAGGGATTCATCAAGAACTTCTTCACCTGATATTTCTTCCCCAAGTCTATATGTTAATTCCAGGAAAGGACATGCATCTTTATCACAAAGTTGGTCAAGCCATGTAATGGATTCTCCCAGTAACATCTCTTTGTCTGTTAGCCCAGGAATGTATACCCATTACAGCATTAGCTCACCAGACATTGAGAATGAAGTCTTGGTAAGTCATCAACTTGTTCAAGTAGTAGTGTAGAATAGTCAGAAGATACTTGAGTTTTTCCACTGATATTCCTTTGCAATTAGGGTCGACGAAGAAGTGCTAGTAGGAACTACGATGGAAGATGGAGCACAGGTTCTGACATAATCAACTCTCAGGCTTTCGAGAATAGGTAGCTTAAAGTTTCTCTCGCTTTCTCTTTTAATATTTCCTAAATGTGCTTGCAATCCTTTCATTTTAAGGCAATCCTGTCTTTAGAACCAAGTTGTTTTTTTCCCTTTTCCATCAACGTAATTGGATAATTGGGCATTTAACAGTCCTCTAAGCGATGATGGAGCTCATAGCTCCATTTCAATCCCCACATCTGAGAAGTCCACAACTCGAACAAGACCATCAAAAGATTTTGTATGTCCCATCACGAGCCAGCTTTTTAATGATCCGGTTACTCTTGAAACTGGTCAGACTTACGAAAGAAAGGCAATTCAAGAATGGCTAAAAAGAGGAAATACGACATGCCCCATAACTCGACAACCTCTCTCTGCAGATTCTCTGCCGAAAACAAATTTTGTTTTGAAGAGACTTGTATCATCTTGGAAGGAACAACACCCCGATCTTGCTCAGGAGTTTTCATACTCTGAAACACCAACCAATCCATTTAGGCCCGTCTTCATGACAGAAGTTTCAAGGGTGTCCACTCCATCGAGGACAGTTGATTTCTCTGACCATAAGAACACTGACAACTATATGCACCTGAGGACAAAAAGATTTGCACTTGCAGCCGTCTCCTCATCACCAACGAGTGTAATTGCTCAGGCTGCAATTGAAACAATAGTTAGTGAACTAAAACCTCAGATTTCTCTTCTTTGTACTTCAGAAAACTTGTTAGAATGCGAAACAGCTGTCTTGGAAATAGCCAAATTGTGGAAGGAATCAAAGGGTGATTCTAGGGTTCATTCATATTTGTCCAAAACAGCAACTGTAAATGGTTTTGTTGAAATACTTTCAGCTTCCGTGAACAGAGACGTCGTGAGGACAGCAATTTGCATACTCTCTGAGTTAGTATTTACAGACGAAAATATTGGAGATATTATGACTAGTATAGATTATGATTTTAATTGCCTGGCTGCTTTACTTAAGAATGGCTTGGCTGAGGCCGCTGTTCTCATATACCTGTTGAGTCCAGGATTCTCTCAGCTTTCAGATCACTGCTTTATACCCTCTCTTGTTCAGCTAATTCAGAGTAAAAGTGAAGATTTGGATGATCTTCAGTTAATAATGGAGCCTAAGGATGCTGCTATACTTATGCTTGAGCATCTACTTACAGGAGGGGACGAAAAAAGCCGATCTGTCAATGCTTTTAATGTAATTATGTTAAATGCTGTTCCAGCAATAGTCAATTGCCTTGGTACAGTGGAAGAGAAAAAGTCCGTTATTAGCATACTTTTATGTTGCTTGCGTGCTGACAAAAGTTGCAGAAGCTTGATAGCTAGCAGAATTGAAATCTCTCCTGTTCTTGACTTGTTTCATTCGGGAACTGATAATGTGAGGGGTACATCCATCGAATTCCTCTCAGAGCTAGTTCAGTTAGATAGGTATACTTCTTTACCAAGCTGTCCTGCTCCTGTTTCAGCTATGCATTATATTAGACTTGATCTTACCAATTTACACATTTAACTACATATTGTTTTGGTCTTTTCTGCCGAAATCCCTGCAACACTGTTCACAATGCCTCATTTAAGAAATTTCTGTTCTTTTCATGTCTCAGGAGGACATTCTGTAACAATATCCTGCAGACAATTAAAGAAGAAGGAGCATTTAGTACCATGCATAGCTTTCTTGTGTACCTTCAAATGGCTCCCATGGAACAGCAACCTGCCATCTCCACTCTTCTTCTTCAGCTTGATCTTCTGGTCTATCTCATTTCTTTAACGTTGCCAATAACATTGAAAAACGTAAAAATGTTCATTTACACACTTGGTAGTCTAACAATGGCTTCCATAAACTAAATGACAGGCTGAACCACGGAAGATGAGTATTTATAGGGAAGAGGCAATAGAAACACTAATTGAATTGTTGAACAGAAAGGACTTACCTAATTCTCAAAAGATGGCTCTTGACGCTTTACTATCACTTTCTGGGCGACGGACTGCATCGGGGAGATCATATATGGAAGCATGGCTATTAAAGACTGCAGGCCTTGATAAACCTTACAGAGCACTAATGAAGCTAGAGTTGCAGAAAAAGCATGGAGATGAGTCGACAGAAACAAAGGTTAGCATCGAAATTTTAGGTTTACAAGAAGCTTGGAAATTCCTTGTTTCAATTTCTAGCAATTCCCAAGTGCTCTTTTTGTGAAGGACGCTGAAGAAAAGGCCGCCAATTCTTGGGAGAAAAGGGTGGCATTTGTCCTCAGCAATCATGAAAAGGGCTCCATCTTCAAAGCTATAGAGGAATGTTTCAAAAGTAATTCCTTGGAAATGGCGAAGTCATGCCTGGTAGTTTCGACTTGGCTTGTTTACATGCTTTCAGTTCTTCCTGATACTGGTGTAAGAGATGCTGCTCGAAAGTCCTTGCTTGACGAATTCATAAACCTCCTGCAATCATCAAAGAACATGGAAGAAATGCTTTTGGCAACCCTTGCTCTGAAGACTTTTGTCAATGACCCAGGTGAGCTAAAGTTTTGGTGATCTAACACTTACAGATGTTTCAATTACATCCTGACAAGAAACCACTGAAAATGGAATTCTTTTCCAATTCAAGCTGCACTGGAAGAACTGGCAAAGTATGCTAAATGTATCTACAGATCCTTGAGAAAAATCAAGAGGAACTCCGTAATTGCAACTGAAGTACTGAAATCTGTGATGAACTTGCCCTCTGTTAATGCAGTAAGTGGCAAACTGATTCTTTTCACATTCTTTTGGTAATGCATATAAATAAACATGAGCTCAATAGTGCGATCTTGAATTATAGGCAGAGTTATGGAGGTGCAACCAAGTGGTTGAGATAGAATCGTCAGCAAACGGTGAAGTTGTGTCTTTACTTTATACGAAAGGTCGTATCTTAAGCGGCCATTCAGATGGAACTGTAAAGGTATGGGATGCTGGGAAGAGGTTCCTGAGGTTAATTCAAGAAGTTCGTGAACATGCAAAGGCTGTCACTTGCCTGTACGTTTCTTCTACAGCTGACAGACTCTACAGTGGGTCTCTAGATAAAACAATTCGGGTAAGCCATCTTAGAACCTAATCACCGAATACAATGTGACAATGTTCTCATGTTCCTAACTTTTAAGTGTATATCTTACACAGGTTTGGGTAATAAAACCTAGAGAAATAAACTGTCTTCAGGTTCACGATGTGAAAGAGGCAGTGCACGAACTAGTGGCTAATCCTAATGTAGCCTGCTTTATTTCTCAAGGAACAGGGGTTAAGGCAAGTTCGAGTTATGATAGTTGAATAGCTTAGCGAATATACAGTTCGTAAGCAAAAGCAATTCATATTGAAAACTAATGCTACAGGTTTATAATTGGTCTGGATCACCGAAGCACTTAATTATCAACAAAAATGTGAAGTGCCTCGCTTTGACAGGGAGTAAACTATACTGTGGCTGCTCTGGTTACAGTATTCAGGTACCAACTCCCTGAACTGTTCCTATCAATTGAACCAAATCTCTCAAGGTACTGAACATAGTTAGAAATTTATCAGGAACTGGACCTGTCCAAATTTACAGCAACCACATTCTATTCTGGTACGAAAAAGTTGTTGGGGAAACAATCTATACATTCCATACATGCACTTGAAGGCACACTCTTTGTTGGTGGTTCAGCAGTTGATGGCACAGCCGGACAGGTGAGCATGAGCGATCCCTGACAGTCCTCATTCGTTAAATATTGCAGTTGCGATCCGAACCGTTACCGTAGTTTGTCCTCTGTATCATCCGCAATTGACGCAATGTTCGGCAACGCGCCTCATAACCAGCATTCTAATTTGAAACCTTGTTTTCTGCAGGTATTTTTTCACTCAACCAAGGCAATAGTTGGATCATTCTCAACCGGATTCGACATCATACGCATCATTGCCAACAATGACTTCATCTTCACAGCAACAAAGTGTGGAATGATTGAGGTCTGGTTAAAAGAAAGGGTCTCTAGGATTGCTTTCATCAAGGTAATCAATGGAGGACACACCAAGATCACATCTTTGGCATCTGATATGGATGGAGGAATGCTGTATGCTGGTTCTTCTGATGGAAAGATTCAGGTTAAAAAAAACTCACCGACTTTAACTAACAACGTAAGAAACATGGTCATGAATTTACGTACGAGGTTGTCACTTACTTCTTTGAATTTTGGTTTCAGGCATGGGCTTTGGATTAGGAGGACCTCGCTGTAAGTTTCTTTTCATTGCTTCTAACTGCAAGTCTGCAATTCAAGTAGGTGTATTGTATATTCTGTAGTAGTTTCTTGTAACTGTTATCAATATTTGGAATTTCACAATTTTCAATTTAAAATATGAAGTCCTGCTCACCTATTCCTACAAATTCTTGAAGATTTTAATTACGCTTATACGAAGATTCAAATTCTGATTCAGCTTAATTTTTTTACTTTTTAAATAAAAAATAGAAAATGATGTTGTTCTACTTAAAATGACATTGTTTTTTATAATTTGAACTTCAAACTATACCAAATTTAAGCTACCAAAAATTTCATAAGTAATTCTAAGTTAATCCCGAATATGATAAAATTGAGAAAAGACACCTTAACCGTTATCCCACGTACTTGAAATGCTAACTTATTAATATTAAGGTTTAAAATAAAACAATATCAGTAATTATAGATTGAGTATTTTAGAATATAATGAAAATGGAAACAACTACAATTTAAATATCATAATTTTCAAAATTTTACAAGGCGTAGGATATATTATTTTTTAGAATTATTATAAAAAATACTAAACTTATAACAATAATAGCTTCGATATCATACCATAATATTATGATTATAATTACAATTATTAATCTTAATTTAAGATTGCCGAAATATTTTCTTGTAATAAATTTTAATTATTTTATTAAAAATATCTCTATTTCAAAGTGTGTGAGACATTTAGAAGGTAACTTAATTAGTTTATCTCTCCAATCTGGGTTAGTGAGATTTAATAATTAAATATTTTCATTTTTATAAAATTTAATGTAAAAATATTTTTAAAATTTTTTACTTGTGAACTAATATAGGTTTACGGGCTTAAACTAGATCCAGTAAAAGTGGGTCCAAAGCCACTTGCCAAAAGCCCAAATGGAAAGTCCAACTCCAAGCACGTTTGTTTAATATAATTAATTTGTTTGTCCTGGATATTGCTATTAATATTTTTTTGGAAATTTGATCTTTATTAAATAAAATTTCAATTTATGTTAATTTGTATAATAAAATTGCAAATCTTTAAGCTCAAGTTCAATTAAATATGAATATATAAATTAGATTTAATCAAATTTAAGATATAGTAATTTTATATTATCTAATTTTGACCTTAATTAATTAATTTAATTAAAAATTATTTTATTTTATTATTTATTTTATCTAATAAATTTGTATTTATTTATTTCAACCATTTTATTGTATGTGTTTATTTATTTTTATTATCATTTTAATTAATATTTTTCATTACTATTATTTATTATATATTTTATTTTATTGTTTTCATTTTTTATTTTTTCTTCGTGTAGGTAATTTAGAAACAGCTGCTCTACCGAATAAGACTGTGTATTACTACAGCTCTTCAAATCCTGTGCCTCAGCCGAATTTTTACTGATTGTTGTCGTTTTACGTTATAAAAATTATTAAAATTAAACCCTTTAAGCTTTAATTAATATTTCTTAAATTACTTTTATTCTAATAATGTAAGAGTGTTATATATTAAAAAAGTGAATATAATTTATAAATTTAAAGTTTTAATATAAATATTAAAATTTAAAAGTTTGAATTTTTACCGAAAATTGGAAGGCTAACGAGGGAATATTAAAATAAATACCGGGCAAAACGACAATGTCGTCCACGAGACATAGAGAGGTGAAGGCGAGAGAACAAGAACTGGAAAGGAAGAGAGAAGGGTTGGACAACCTGTGTCTTAATTGGGTAAAATCCTATCACCGACGATTAAATCAACCTCTTTTGCCCGCAACAGGCGACGTACTTAAAGATACAAAAGGATCGGAAAGTTGATTAGTATAGAAACGTCATGTCATCTGATGGATTTCCTCCTTTCATCTCCGCTCAACTCCACTATCTCCTCAATCACTATCCTGACTTTATTAAGGTAACTCTGTCCGATTCTTAATCTCAAATGTGTCTCCTATCAAAACTCACTAATAATTCAATTAAAATCGAGCTCAATCTACTTCCATTTGCTTCGTGCCAAAAGAAATGGTAGAGAGAAAGAGGAATTTTATAGTTTTTGCTCGGGACAAATCTAGCAAAACTTTGAATTAGGGTTTCGATCTCTAAACCTAATTGGTCTGAATTTTTGTGTTAATTTGATTTTCAGGTGGAGCAAGCGTGGTCAGGTAGCCGGTATTACTCCGGAAGCTTTGATCGCTTTACATTGCTTATACCCTATTGCCTTGACTATATCAAATGTCAGTGACATTGTTTGGTATAGTGAATGTTTGTTCAAAATATTTCCCTGTTTCGTTTGTTTGTGACTATCGTGGAGTTGGACAATGTAGGGGATGTGATTTACAATTCAGAATTTCCTTTGGCTCCTCCTGATGTTATATTTGGACCTGACGATGAAGATTTCCATCCGTTCTATACTGTGGAGGGCGGGGATGGAGCAGATTCAAGAGGATTGAAGAATAGTTTGTCTGATTGGAACAACAAAGATCCTACAAAGCTGTTGGCACTTGTTGAGGATCTGAGGTTTGAATAGTTAGGAGTTTGATTTGGTGGATGAATAATGAATTACCTGGTTAGGGTTGTCATTCTGCTTTTCCTTGGCAGGGATAAATACAGGTCCCATCAGAGGAAGCTTGTTGGTGAAGTTGATGATGATAGGGTGAAGTTTGAAATTAGCACTATTTTGTCTAGGGAGGTAGGCTGTAGCATATTTCTTTTTGTTTGAGTATATGCAATCTATATCTTGTCTGAAGCATCGTAGTCTTTTCCCTAGTTGTAGTGTTCTGTGGTAAATCTCTTTTCCTCATTTTGATGCATGTAGAATGGACTGATCAAAGGGAAAATAAAAATTGGACCTCTTTTACAAGTTCTGAATCTGATTCTTTCTCTGATTATTTGGCACTATATGTATATTTTGTCGAAACCTGGATAGCTTCTGGTGTTTGACCCCATTGAGTTCAAAAGAAGTCGAGGTGGAGGATGGAGTCCCTTTAGTTGCATATAGAAGTTTAGAGTAATCTTTCTTTCTTGGGTATCACTGATGCAAGATGATATGCGGTTTATGGTTGGATTAAATCTTACTGGTATCTTATATTAACTTCATTATTTTTACTTCTCAAGTGTTGTACTTTTGCAACAAGTAAAAGTGTCTGACTGAGAGAAGTTGTCAATCGGTTTCCTGTCCTAATAAAAATTTAATCACGTTACTGTAGGGTATTGAAATGCATTTGACTCCAGGTGCTGAGAAGGTATTCTTTGCTTTGAACTCGATCTATCTTAAAGTTGACAAAATATGTTCTTAATTTCTGCATGACTATTTAACTTTGCTTTCCAATTTTTGTGTTGGTTTCTATGCCCCTGAATTTTAGCGTAGCCAGAGGAAGTTAAATTTGCAGTGCCTCTAATGGACACGAGTATAAATAAGTTGGTGCATGCATGCCCATGGAGACATGAACAGAAGATATACTTACAGGTTCAATGCCTGATCCTTATAGTTACAGTTTCTATTCCCTCTCATTGTTTTTTTCCTCAGCATATCACTTGGGTGGATCTTTTGACGGGTGCAGGTTGTCTATCCTGTTGGCAGAAAGTACGCATCTGCTCCTTCAGCACCTCGTCTGAAATTAATGTCGACTGCTGAATTGAAAGCTTTATTCTCAATTGAAGATGTCAAACTTCCCACATGGTTGGACGGAATGTAAGTTGCCTGTATCATATTGCCTTTGAACATCAAATTTCATAATAACCGGGTCATATTCTTCTGCCCTTTCCTGGGAGTCGATAGCTATTTATCACTATTACCTTAACACCAAAGAAGGGTTGGACCTTAATTCAGCAGCTATAATGTTTACAATGATTGCACACATCAATCACATTTTATTCTTTATACCCTTCCCCTTAGGTGCATGGCTGAATATCTTCCCCATCTAGAAGAACTTCTTCAGAAACAGGTTAGTCCTTCATAAACTTATTCTGTTTCTGTATAATGTACATCTATGCTTGTATCACACTTCTCTTTGTTCATTCTGTAGGTCCTAGAAGCAGTTTCATTAATTCATATAAGAAGGCGTTTTATTGAGGCCTTGGTACCTCTGTTTGGAAGACCACTAGAAGCAGATCCGGTAAGCATTTTAGGCAGTTGTTTTTCTAATCTTTAAGTTATTGAGATTCAATAACTGCATTTTTCTCGCCAGATCTTCTGTAGAAAGGCTACATTTTTGGCTGCTTCAGGAACATTCACATTTCTGGTATTACATGGCCTTTAGTTTTTACCTGGTTTTATCTTTTCATTATTTTGTGATTATATGTTTGAATCGGTAAACCTAATGGTAGTGCTCTCTAATCAACTGGATGTATATTTGAAGATAGTTTCAGCTCACAGCACAAATCTCCACTATCTTGTTGGCTCACTATGATTCTAACATATATGATACTCCAGGTACATTTTATCCTTCCAACTCAGTTTCCAAAAAATCAGCCTTCTCTGATGCTTCAAAGTACTCAGGTGATGATTTCTATCCTACCTCTGTTCTAAAAATTTATGGATGTATTCTTATGCGTTTCCTGTCATCATAAGCTTTTAGTCATGTAACTGTCACTAAAAACATACTATCACACGGTTGCTTGAAAACTCTTCCATCCATCTTTTTACCTTCTTGCGTATCAATGCTATTTCCGACCTAGAAGAGGTGGTTGCATCACGGATTATCACATTTGTTTTGATAATCCCTTTGCAGTAAATGTAGGTTGGCATTTTCCTTCGACCAAATGGTTTATTAGCTTTGCTATATGGTCTGCATCACATAGCAGAGTTGATATATTCTTTCTGTGATTGACCACAATGAATCTAATTTTTGTTTTACTGCTGAGATCAAACTGTTTTAAGTGTCTATTAGCTACTGTTGAGCTTATTAGTAGACAATTTGTTCTCATTCACTAAACTAAATGAAAAATACCTGTTCTAATCCTATTACTGATCTGGATGCAAACTATTAAATTGCAGCATTTTAATTCCGCTGGCATACCATTCAAGTCTCAGTTTCAGTCAGAATATCCATGGAGTCCAAGATGGGAAGTGCCTCAAATGGCTGACCGGATCTTGTAAGTTCAGTCCCAAAATTTCTAACCCATTAGCCATGGAAACTGTAATTCTTAATCACTTCTTATACTGCTTTGCTTTATGTAGTGACTTCTTAGTGGATGAATCCCTCAACTTCAAAAGGTACTGCAACGAATCTCACCTTCAACACTAGAGAAATTGTCTTGGATGTTCATCTGCTTCCATGCTTATCCGATTTCACTCTAAAATTCGCTTATAGTGCTCTGGTCCGGTGCCCCTTTCTGCTGTAATCAGTCAAGTTTACTGTGATCCAATTGTCCAGCCAGAAAGAATTTGAGTTAATTGTGTTTTGCTTGTAATAGTTTAAATTAGGATTTCACTAGCCAAGAAGGGCCTCATGTTAAACTGGTGCAGTATCTTCCACGGGAAAACGGCGACGTTTTATGGACCAAATCACATCTGTTCGTGTTCGTACTCGTGCACGTCCACGTTTAACGACCTAAATGTAAACTTGAAAAACTAAAGATCAAATTCAAGGTCTTTTAGTTGCGTAACTATTCACATGGTAAAAAAAAATAAAAGGAAGAATTGAAAAATAAAAATTTAAACTTGATAATGAGTCAGACTAAGTTAATTTTAAAAATGAAACTGTTTGAACCGATTAAATTGGTTTATTTTAGTTTATAAAAATTGACTAATTAATTAATAAATTAATCAATTTTTAGCATTAAAATTTATTAAAATAAATTGAGTCGAAAAGTTGAAAATTGGATTATAAAATTGATTGGTTCAAAATTTTAGTGATTAGTCTAATTTAATTTTTTAATCATTTGATTGGAACTAAATAAATTAAAATAATATATTTTTATTATTAAAATAATTTTATTTTAATTTACTTTAAGGAGTTTGAGTTAATCATTATTCGAATTGAGGATTTAAATTTGAATTCTAATAAACTCAAAATTAAAGCTTAAATTTTGGATTGAATAAAACAAAATGTAGGTTGAATTTGACATTGGCTTGACTCGAGCCCGACTTCGAGCATGTTTTGGATAAAATAGAATGAAGTGGAGGCTAAATTTGTCATTGGCTTGATAATAGGTTGGTTTGTTTAGTCTAAAATTATGTGTTCAAACTCATACTCAATTAATCGGATCAATTTAAACTTTGATCAAGTCCGGACCAAACTTAATTAAAAATATTTTGAATTTTTACAAAATAAAAACAATTCATTTTATTAAAATTTTAAACTCACTTAAAATTTCGGTTAATTAAATTCAAATTTATTAATTTTGGACTGCACCAAGTGAGCTAAATAATTTGTCATTCTTTCATCTATCTTAGGGATGTTAATGTCGGCCTAATTGCTTAACTCGGCCCAGTTCAATTTTGGCCCAAATTGATTAGATCGTAGGCTAAAAGTGGTCATCAAGCCACAGCCGATCAATCTATGGTCGGGGTCGAGCCACGGGTTCACTAGCTCCTACCAGTCAAGCCACAGGTCCATTTAACCCTTTTGGCCCGGCCCAACCTGGGTATTAACATCCCTAGCCCATCCTTTGCGTTGGTGATTGTCTCCAAGTCGCGCCATGTACTATTTTACCCATTTAGCCCTGCTTACATCTTCGTATTCCCTGCATCCTCTCCTGTAACTATTAGTTACATCCCCCGGCTCTTTTCGTTTCCCGAACTTCTCTCTCCCTCTCTCTCACATTTTTCCATCAAACAAACACTCCTTTTAACCCGCAAAAATAAATAAATAAGCTTCCCTTGGATCTAAAATAAAATGAGAGAGATCTTGCACGTTCAAGGTGGGCAATGTGGGAACCAAATCGGGTCCAAGTTCTGGGAAGTGATCTGCGACGAGCATGGCGTCGACCCCACCGGAAGGTACAATGGAGAGTCGGATCTCCAGCTAGACAGAATCAATGTGTACTACAATGAGGCCTCCGGCGGTCGATACGTGCCTAGGGCGGTTCTCATGGATCTTGAACCCGGTACCATGGATAGTATCAGGTCGGGTCCGTACGGTCAGATCTTTCGACCTGATAACTTTGTCTTTGGTCAGTCTGGTGCCGGCAATAACTGGGCCAAGGGTCATTACACTGAAGGCGCCGAGTTGATCGACTCTGTTCTTGATGTCGTTCGCAAGGAGGCTGAGAATTGTGATTGCTTGCAAGGTATTGTATGTCAAACTCGAACCATATAGTTACATTTTGATATTGTTTGAAGATTCTTCATGGATGAAAGAACGTTGTTCATAAGCCATAGGATCAGAATTTTGGTAGTAGTATCGCACTGGTTTTTACCGCCTAATAATTGTCTCGTGCTGAGACCTAATCATTTGTTTTGGATTTTCTTATATGTTGATAAGTGTGAGCTGTAGTTGTAGACCCCATTTTTGTATGGTGTGAAGGATTGAGATTCTGATACCTGATTAAGATGAGCAGATCTAGTTGTCGGATGGTATGGTATCGTATTACTGTACTAGTGGGCCCAAGAACACTGTTCCATTGGGAAGCTGAAAGTGACAAATGCTTGCACAAAAGTAGATCCGAGGTACCCATAAAAAAGTAAAATCAATGTAATTTAGTCGGAAAAGGTGAAATGTTGACAGTGGAAATCATACATCCATAATTATGTAATTTAGACACAGAATGATTGTTCTATTAAACAAAAAGAAGAAAGTTTGATGTTGCCTTCAGATTTTTTTATGCTTTGAGTCTTATTCGAGTTGATTAAATTTTAATAACTAATCCGAATAGCTCAAAACTAATTTGACTAAAAATTAAATCAAGGTTTTTTCTAATAAAATGATATCAAATTGATCAAGATTGGTCACCCAACTATTTGATCCGGGCATCCCTAGCATTTGTTAACCATTATTTTGAAAGAGAAAGGTTTGCATTCAGAAGATGTTCTATAGTTCCTGGATCTAAATTCTCTTAGCAACTATAACCATATTAGATCAACTTTGGAACATTTTTCTGAAATCTATCAAGTGAAAATTGTTTTGGGGAACGTATCTTCTTCCATTCTTTTGAGTTGCCTACCAGTTTGAGATCACTACATAGCCACACAAGTTTCGAGTTCGTATAAACTTTCCTTCAAATGTGTCTACTGTTTTTTGGTCAGGGTTTCAGGTGTGCCACTCACTTGGAGGAGGCACAGGATCTGGCATGGGAACACTTCTGATATCAAAAATCAGAGAGGAATACCCTGATAGGATGTTGCTTACATTCTCTGTTTTCCCCTCACCAAAAGTCTCCGACACAGTTGTGGAGCCATATAATGCCACGCTTGCGGTGCATCAGTTGGTTGAGAATGCAGATGAATGCATGGTTCTCGACAATGAAGCCCTTTATGATATCTGCTTCCGCACTCTGAAACTCAGCAATCCAAGCTGTGAGTTATTACTTGGATTTTTGTACCAACTACCATTAAAATAAGATGTCTATTAGATACTCAAAAGTTTTTTCTTTCTTTCTTTCTTCCTTAATTTTGCAGTTGGTGACCTGAATCATTTGATCTCAGCCACCATGAGTGGTGTGACATGTTCACTGAGGTTCCCAGGACAGCTGAATGCTGACCTAAGGAAGCTTGCTGTGAACCTTATCCCATTTCCCCGCCTGCACTTCTTCATGGTAGGATTTGCGCCACTCACTTCTCGTGGCTCCCAGCAGTACATATCCCTTACAGTCCCAGAATTAACACAACAGATGTGGGATGCCAAGAACATGATGTGCGCCGCCGACCCTCGTCACGGCCGTTACTTAACTGCCTCGGCCATGTTTAGGGGAACAATGAGCACCAAGGAGGTGGATGAACAGATCATTAATGTGCAGAATAAGAATTCATCATATTTCGTTGAATGGATTCCTAACAATGTCAAATCTAGTGTTTGTGACATTCCACCGAGAGGTCTGAAGATGTCATCTACTTTTGTGGGCAATTCCACCTCAATTCAGGAGATGTTCAGAAGAGTGAGCGAGCAGTTCACGGCCATGTTCCGCCGCAAGGCCTTCTTGCACTGGTATACTGGGGAAGGCATGGACGAAATGGAATTCACAGAAGCAGAGAGCAACATGAATGACTTGGTGGCAGAGTACCAACAATACCAGGACGCAACTGCAGACGACCAAGAATACGAAGAGGGTGTCGAAGAGACCTTCGAGGAGTAAATACTAATCGAATCCTGGTATTCGAAGACTGGTGTCGAAGATTGTGCATCTTTCTTGCTCTTATGTGTCTTTCCTAATCATGTCAAGGTATGTTACCTCTCTGAACTATTGTTTTTACAGAATATTGTTGGTTTGCTCTACAATATGCTTCAATAAAAGGATGCCTGCTAAGCTTTTGAGAGTCAGATTTGCTCCAAACTTATAGGAAATGTCTAGCATCTACGAATAGATGACATACTAGTAATTATAGACACAAACTACATTTCTCAGTAACAATAAGTTCTTCTGCAATAACCAGTATGTATCAAACTAAAACGATATTATCCCTGAATCATAGGTTGTAAAAATCATCTTGAATGCAACTTATTATTGAGCGTCTTTTTCATGCGAATCAGCTGCATCCGCTTTTGTCGTGCTTGAGCTGTTTGTAACTGATCATAACATTTATTACAAAATGGTTGGATCGCGATAGAATCCATCAGGTTCGGGTTAGTATCTTCCGGAGATTTGTTCAGATCAAGAAGTCCACTACGACCCACTCCCTCATCGCTTTTGTCCAATTCACGACCACCTCTCCTCGGAGAACACTCTTTGGTCTCCGGTGATGTGACTGAGAGCCTCGTCGGATTAAATTTAAGGGGTCCCTGACGATACAAGATGTCTAAACGGTTCTGAACTTTATTGATTGGACGATGTATTTTAAGAACGAAGCTTGGTCTGTTGCCTGGTTTTGGATTAGTCTTTGCACTTTCAATCCCGCATCCTGACTGTACCTGATTGATAATAATAATAATAATTCCAAAACTTTTTTATATAATAAACATATATTGGAACTTGGAAGCCTTTAAAATAACCTAAATGGTCCAAACTCCATAACCACCAAAGAGGATGAAGAAAATTAAAGAACAACATCTCACCTTTTCTTCACATGCTTTTCCTTTCAAACGCCTGCATCTCTCACAGCCAACATCTGCACAGAAATTTAACAGCGACGAAGGTCTCCTCGCTTCGTAATTACTAGACCGAACAAGCAGCGCCGGCGGCGGAGTAATTGGAGTCTGTGGTGTGAATGTTGACGACGGCAGTGACATCCTCCTCCGCGGCCGTGTGGCACCCCAACGAAAACCCTTCTCATTCTCAGACTTATCTTCAGATTCTAGACGAAACCCTCGAGGGTCACCTTCAAAATGAGAATGAAAATCACGCAACGACGTAGCTACCTCCAACTCCTCCTCTGTAACCTGGAAGAGAAGTTCAAAATCTCCATCCTTAGTCTTCACAAGTGGCTGTTTCATTCCGTTTATCTCGTACTAGAACAAAGAGAAGCACGCCACTAACATTTTTCTCAAAACTTCATAACTACGAGAAAGAGGACGCGGAAGGAGAAACCATTGTATTCTAACTGTGAACAGAGCAGAACAGAGGAGAGCTTTACTGGAACGAAGCTTTTGTTACTCTTAAACATTAATCGATCAAAGGGCAAGACTGGGACGCCTGTCCTTGAAAGCTATTTAGTTGGGTTTAGGGTTTAAGATTTTATGATTTTAGGATAGTATTTATATTATATAAATTAAATTATCATTCACAAAAATAATTTTATTTTAAAATATTTTTCATACAACATTAATTATTACACCAGCAATTTTTGGATAATTATTTAAAAAAATTGGATAACTATTCTTCAAGGTAAGGTCAATCTAAAACGGGTTTAGTTTTACGACTAGAAGTCTTTTTTATCGGTTTAGGTAACTAAATGTAATGATTTATTTTCAAAATGAGAGAGACATGATTGGAGTAGACCACATCCTTATGCTATAAATGTGAAGTTTAGTGAAACTATATTAGCAAAATGCTCTTTACGAGATGATTGGAGTGTCGATGTCAACAAAATCATCCGGTATTTTCGATGGTAGAAATTCTAATAAATAATTGAAATTCAAAATTTATAAGCACATCCATTTCACTAACTATTTTTACTTCTATAAGATATAAAAATGTATCCCTTAATTCTTTTATTACATGAATAAGCTTTTATTCACATCAATTTCCACATATTACAACAACAAATAAATCCCGCTGAGGTACGAAGTTTGAGAAGGTCTAGTAGTACGCCACCTTACTCTTAACTGGTAGAGTGCCTGTTTTCAAATTACTCACATGAAGCAGAAGAAAAAAAATATTTAAGAGATGAGTCGAGTAATGATGTCAACAAAACCATCTGGTATTTTAGATGTTTTCGTGAAAATTCTAATAAATAATTGAAATTCAAAATTTTTAAGCACATCCATTTAACTAACTATTTTTATTTCTATAAAATATAAAAATGTATCCCTTAATTCTTTTATTACATGAATAAGCTTTTATTCACATCAGTTTACAAAAATTACAACAATAAATAAATCCCACTGAGGCATGAAGTTTAAGAAGGTCTAGTAGTACGTGACCTTACTCTTAACTAGTAGACAGTCTGTTTTCAAATGACTCATATGAAGCAGAAGAATATAATATATATATATATATATAAGAGATGATTCGAGTGACGATGTCAACAAAACCATCCAGTATTTTAGATGTTTTTGTGGAAATTCTAATAAATAATTGAAATTCAAAATTTATAAGCACGTCCATTTAACTAACTATTTTTATTTCTATAAAATATAAAAATGTATCCATTAATTTTTTTATTACATAAATAAGCTTTTATTCACATCAATTTACAAAAATTACAACAACAAATAAATCCCCTAAGGCACGGAGTTTGAGAAGGTCTAATAATACGTCACCTTGCTCTTACAGTAAAACCTTGATAAATGAATATTCGATAAATTAATAATCTCGATTAAATAATAATTTTCTCCGGTCCTGACTTGGGCCAATGGGATAAAATAATAACCTCGCTAAATGCATAAGA
>JAOTBA010000002.1:728605-741353 GCA_025629845.1 Erythroxylum squamatum
CCTTCCCAAGGGTAGGCGCTGGCGAAGGCAAGCCCATAACTAAGGGCCCTAAGTTCTGCTACCAATATATTGGTGATTCCGATCTCACAGGAAAAGCCCGCTATCCACACGCCATTACTATCTCTAAGTAAGCCTCCAATCCCGACTTGGCCGGGATGCCCTCGAACGCTCCCGTTAACGTTGAGTTTAAGCCAGCCTGCCGGGGTAGGAGCCCAGGCTACCAGTCGTGGAGGCAGGGGGAGACTGCTTTAGCTGCGCAACATCAAAGGCAGCAAGATAGTCGCAGACTAACAGGCGTACCTACTTCAGCTGAGCGGGCAGGGTGGAGGGTTCGCCCTCAATGACTAACTTGTTCTTGGCTCGCCATATGACCCAACAAGTGGCAAGGAAACGACTGAGGCTATGAATGGACCCATCAGAGGGAACACAGTGGGCCTTAAGCCACAGAAAGGGGAGCTGCTCCCGATAAAAAAGAGTCAATCGTGGGTGCGGGTCTAAGTCCCAAAGTTGCTTGGCATGAGGACAATCCCGAAGTAGGTGAAGGACAGTTTTTCGGTGCGCTCCACACCGACCACAGAGGGGAGAAGTAAACAAATCCAAATTTGGGCAAATATGATTTATTGCTCCACTGTCAAGAATCCATGGATGTTTAAAGCCTTTGAAAGTAACAAAACAATAAGGATTACCAAGCATAGTAGTTGTTGGAACATCGACACAAAAATCATATTGTAATTCTAGGTAATGTTTGCCTAAGAGATTAAGTAACTGTTGAAATTTCCCTTTGGTAATGAAAGATTCTGAGTCACCAACAGGGCTTCCAACAACATTAGATCCCTACACTAGAGCAAAAATTTTTTTTCCTTTCCCAAATTTATAATCAGCAGGATAGCCATGCAATTTAAAACATTTTTCCACCGTACGTCCAGACATCTTACAATAATCGCAAAAATACTGTCCAGTTTTCTTGTTACCATTAGATTGTGTAGGACCCCCAGAAACACCCTTAGAAGATGGCTTGTTTTGAAAAGAATTGAGTACAGATGAAGTTGTATCGATAATAGAAAGGTCATGCACCCCTCATTGTTTCTCTTCTTGAAGAACAAACTGATAGGCCTTAAAGACACTCGGTAAAGGATTCATAAGTAGCATGTTTCTCTAATACTTGAATAGACATCATTAAGGCCCATCATGAATTGCATTATCTTGCGATGCTGGATCTCAGAAACAATCTTCAATAGAGCACAATTAGTGCTGCAATCGCACATTGGAATAGAAGTCAAACTAGAATGCTTGTCCCATAACCGTTTAATTTTGGTGAAGTATGCAGTTACAGAAAGATTACCTTAGCTTATCTGAGCCAAATCACTTGCCATTTGGTAGATCCGAGATCCATTGGCTTGACCAAACCTTTACTGAAGCTTAGTCCAAATTTCAGCAGCTGAATTACAATAGATGATGCTTTCAGCTATGTCCTTGGATACTGAATGAAGTAACCACGACATGCTCATATTGTTGCATCTCTCCCAGTGAGGTAGCAGCCGAGAAGAATCGTTTGGTTTCTTACAAGTTCCCTTCACAAAACCAAGCTTATTCTTTGCTAATAATGACATTTCCATAACTAGTTGTCAATGCGCATAATCCCCGTCAACCAAAGGCTTTGTGGCTACCAAATGATTTGGATGATCTGAATGATGCAGAAATAATTCGTGCAAAGAATCAATCTCATCCCTCACATAATCAGCAGCCATTGGAGCAAAAAATTAAAAATGAGAGAATGAATCCACTGTCACACAAGCAACCCCAAAACCATCATTTGCTCTGATACCATGATAGAAAGCTCAGGAAAAAAATGAACTCTAATGGAGTTGCAGTTGCAAGAGAGAGAAAATAACCGTCTATGAAAAGCTGAAGAAAGAAAGATAATTGTCTTCTAAACTGAAGAATTATGTTCACTATTCCCTTCCAAAACAAACAGAAAAATATATATATATACACAAAACAAAACAGAACATTCTAGAAGAAAGTAGAACCATCTAGCTAAGGTAACAACCAATTAATTAATTAACTTGAAATTGCTGCATTAGTAAAACAATCTTTCAATTAGGTGGAGTGATTGCTTTTGATGGAGAACTGAGCTTGTTTTGATCATTTTTCCGTCTCTTCCCATGTAATATCTTTGCCTCTTCTTTGGGGAGCAATCCTGATTCCATCATCCTGCAAATGACGCGACCTTGAAATGTTATTAAGTTATCCAATATGCAAAACTATAACGCAAGTTGCTTCCATGTCACAATCCAGAATGCAGAAGGTAAATAGAAACAAATAATGGAAGATTTCAGGATAAAGCTATTCTGAATTGGTAATCTAAAGACGCACATAGATCTTGTGGGAAATGGGAATCTGCATTAACTGTATGGCATGAATCTGGGAAGAATATCAATGAATATAAGGTTCTACATGAGATTTGATCATGAAAAAAATGATATAGGAAAAGAGAAATTGAAGTGTTCTCAGATGGTTTTGAAGGGTAAACTTGCTTTTACAATGAAAAGAATAACTGCCTATGAATCTAACTTAACAGCTTTTCACGTTAATAGCTTGGCAAATATATGTAATTGAACTCAAAACATGTGAATAACTCCAAGAATGCAACCATTGGTACTGCAGTGCATCCACAGAGTTCAACTAGTACACCCAAAAATATGAAGCTAGTTTTTCCCAGTACTTCAACTCTGGATAATATAAACTATAGTTACATATGACAAAAGATGTGTTTAGGACTAAGATGGTCTCATCACACCAAAGACTGATAAAAGTTGATTATGCAGACTGGTTGATCTTTTTTATCATGACTCATACTTGGGGAAAAAGGAAATACCAATTTCTTCATAACAAATACAACTTTTGGCTTGACCCTTGAGTAAACTTAATTATACCAACATTAAGCCTTCATGGACAACATTGAAGATCGCAAAAAGATCCTGAACTACTCACTGCACTAGCCAGATGCTGCAAATACAAGATGCCTAATAGATTATTGTTTGATGCCACTAACAGGAAGAATATGGCCCCTTCATAATTTGAAGCTTCATTAGAAAGAGACATGAGATCACTTGGGCAAAAGCATCTTGCATTAAAGTCAAACCAATGCCCGTGTGCAAACTTGTGGACCCGCTAATAGTAACACATCCTCTATCATGGCATCTTTGAGATTAGCGGCATGCCATGAGTATGTACATGCCCCCCTTTTTAGAGAGCAAGATCATTATCTATGGAGATAATGTTAGCAACATTGTCAATCTCCCTATTAACTGACCCAGAGCCTCTTGCCGAACCCGCTCTATCTCTCGGATAATTTTTCTTCACATGCCCAGATTGTCCACACGTCCAGCATACTATATCAGGGATTTGTCTGCCATTCAATGCCTTGTGTAACTCCGACTGAATCAAAATGCCCCTGACTTGCACTTGCTATAAGACAAAATTGATTCTCCCGTCGAATTTCTCCACCTCAAATCTAAGATGAGTCGAAGCCCTATTTCTTGACATTTTTCATATGCTCTTCTGTCTTAATTAATTTTACCGTAGAAATGAATAGTACACCAGGTAAGTTCCTAGGAAAGAGAGGTGGGTCACAAAGGACACACTTAAATACCAAGTCTTTCCTTAGCCATAACTTTTCTAGACATGTACTTCCATACTACCACACCAAAGCTCCACGGCACCAAATGAGCCTTTCTCAAGAAAATCTTTTCTGATGTGGAAGATCAATCAAAATTACGACCACAGAGCATACTTAGAATTTTCAAGGAAAACACACCTTAGCTCTGATACCAATTGTTGAGAATTTAGATCTCCCGAACCCACACCCAAAGATATTTGATAGACAAAAATATCAGAAAATAAAGAAATAATAACAACACAAGAGAATTTACGTGAAAATTCCGAAACCAGAGAAAAAATCACGAGCAACAAGAAGAAAATCTACTATGTGAAAAATCCTTACAATCACACAAATTTTCCTCTCGCCTAATCTCCCAATACACCAACACACTCACAAAGAAATACCCACAACAAACTCTCTAACTCTCACCTCAAAAGAGGAATTTAACTAGAGTCAAATTTGTCATATAAATCTTTGACTTTATATTGGTGCATTAACTAAGAAGGTAGCAATCTCCTTATATAGGTAAGAGTCTTGCCTCAATTATTATCCCTAACTAATATGGGACAACAAAAGAGCCAAACTCAGTAATTTTGACCCTTTACAAGCTGAATTTCTAGTAAAATCTACAATAATGAATTCGAGAGTGTCGAAGCAAAACTAAAACCCTAGTTAATTTTCGTGAGGTTCCAATTTCAAAAAAAAATAAAAAACACCGTTTCATGCGGGTACTTTGAGGTTTCAGTGTCCCAAGTTTTCTTCTCTAGTTTGATTTTAGTGATTATTAAAATTATATTTTAGTTTAATATTTGAAAATTTTTGGAATTAATAATTTTTTAAAAATTAATTTTTACTTGTAAGAGAATATATAATCTATACTAAATTTAAATATTTCAAAAAATAATAAATTCTTTACTCTCTCATAATTAATTAAACGTTCAAAAAATTAATATAAAATATATTCATTTAATTAGATTAAATTCTTAAGATGAATAAATTTTAATTTGTGAGACTTATTTTTATGGCTATACTAATATTGAAAATATTAATATTAATATTTTGATTTTAAAAAAGACTTACTTTTAAATTTGATATTTTTTAAATAAAATAGAAAAAAACGAGACATATTACATGACTAATCTAGGGAAGCAAACCCAGACATCCTCTAAAAGGATAGAGATGCACCTTATGGGTGCAGTATCAAAAGTAGTAATCCCTAACTCAAAATAAACAATAAAGTTGACGAGCCAGTCGACACACGAATTTCTCTCTATAAATATGACGAGGTATAACTACCCAGTTCTGAGTAAACAACTCATTGATACCCATAATTAGGAGATTATGAGACATTGTCTATTTAATCGAGGAAGATAGGATATTAGTCATCAATAGAGAATCCACTTCTAATTCAACTCGACAATAATCAAGATCCCAAGTAAGCATAAGATCCCAAAAAAAAAAAACTACCCAAAATTCAGCATAAGCACAGGAGCACTATGCAATATTCTACTTTACACAGTTTAAGGAATTTTAAAGAAATTAATTTTTAATGCAATTGAATTCGAATATTTAATAAACATAATAAAACTGAACCTAATCTGTTTTGTTTTCATTGTGCTTTGTCTTATGACAAAGATATGCTTTCCTTCCAAGGATTTGTGACCTGGACACCGTGAATGTATCTCTGAAAGCTTGACACTTGTCTAAGCACCTATCAGGAAAAGATGAGAAAGAGTATCTGCACGACGTGTAAGATCGTGATTAACTAGCGCTCTGTGCCTTTGTCATTCTTATCACTCTCAAGAGAAGCCCAAAATCTTCCGTTTAGGCTCTCCAATCCATGCAAGAAACGAGAATATATTCCATTTTCCCTAAACAAATCATTTTGGCATCAATTCAAAAGATGGGTCGGTTATGGATAGAATCAAAATCTCAGAATTTATGCCAAAGCAGCCTCTCAAGCTCTAGCTTATTCACCGACACATGCCCAGAGTTGAGGAAAAAGAGAATATGGGGTGGTTTCTGAGAGAAAGAAGAGGTCCGGCATGGAAGCAAGGCTGGGGAGAGCGCACACTAGCTTCAGTGTCTCCACCTCCTTTGCCTTTGCTTGCCATATTCTTGATCATCTTCATCCTCCTGCATGCTTCAACTTACTTCACATTTAAGAACCAGATGCACAACTCAGTTGTCAGTTTCAAGATATTTCTCTTGTTCTTGCCCGTGTTACTCATCCTCGTCGCGCAGTTCACTTACAAGTGCGAACGCTTCTTCTTCCATAACACAAAAGCTCAGTATGGGTCGGATAATCGATCCTGGGACTTGCCTTGGGGCGTGGCGGTGTTGGTGGTCGTACTCTTGGTGTTGGTTTCTTACCAGCCGTCGTTTCAAGCCATGTGGTCTCCAATTGTCCGGCGAGCTGCTTAGAGCCTGTCGTGTCTAAAAGTAGTCTAATCCTGTGTTCTTCCACGAGTGGTGGTTATGTTTCTTTTTCTGTTCAGGGCTTATCTTAATTGCAGTTTCAGAGTTTTCCAACTCATCTTTTGTTGTCAAATTTTCCATGTTTCTTTTCAAGGGTGTTGAACTGATGATACAGTTCTACTTACAGCCTAAAAGTTCTTTAAAATGATCTGATGAGATGTTTCTAAGCCACGAATCTATAAGATAAGATTACCGTTATCCTGAAACGGTCTGTCTAACTACAAAATCTAAACGGCATCATCTGACAGAAGCAGAAGGAGCTTTGGAGAACCTAAGAAACAAAAACAACAGATGGAGTTTTGGATATCTGTTCCTTCCTTGCACGCATTTACTTGTGTAAGACTCCATTGATAAGCTTGCAACTCCTCAACTGGTAAAAGAACAGAAGCAGCTCGAGGAAGAAGATTCACAGTTTTCAGTATTGGGAAGTAGCGTATAAGAGATAGCAGTTGCAGATGGTAATGGGACTTTCAGCGGTTGATTTATAGTACTTGTTATATGTAAGTAGATCATGGAAGTTGGCTTCTCTCTAGTATTTGAATTAAAATCGGCTATAACGTGTAAAAATGTCTAAGCCGTCGGCTTTATAGTAGTAGAGTTTTCAAAAGTAGAATTTGTTTTTCATTTTTTATTTGTTCTGAAGAATTTTTCTAAGAAAGCAGTAGTTTGTTTAGCTATCATTTAAAAAAGAACTTTTTTGAAAGAACTTCATATAATAGACTGTTTAGGAATATAAAAATAAAAAAGACTTTTAATTTTAACTATATTTTATTTTATAATAAAAATTATTTATGCATATAAATATTATTTAAAATAGATTAAACAATATGCAAAGCATAATATACTAATTATTATATAATCTTAAACCATATGAAACATAAATGAAAATATGTCTAATCAATTTTTTTATATAGAATATAACATAGGAAAAACTAATATAAAAAATAAATGTTCAAACATATAAAAAAGACAAATAATTGGTTTGCAAGATAAACGTGAAGATGAGTTTGTGGGTATTCTGAAAATTATGTGTAAAACATAAGGGCAAAAGTGACTAAAAAATAGGCTCATTAATTGATCTAAAAAATCTACCTAAAAAAGTCATTTGAAAGGCTTTTTTGAGAAGCTTCAAATTTGAGCTTTTTAAAAAGCTGTATTTTGGTTGTAAAAAAAGTCATATCTATTAAAGAAACGCTTTTTTATTTTATAGTCAAACACTCATTTTTCTTTAAGAAAAGGCTTTTGTGATGGAGAAAAGTACTTATTGATCTCCCAAACAACTCATCCAAACAATTACTAAAACTTTCAATTCGCAAGTCCGATTTAACTAATATATTTTGAATTGATTATTTTTTAATTTTTTATTCTATTTATTTTAACAATTCTTATTGTTAAAAAACAAAATAATTATTAATTAATCAGTCAATTTTTATAAATTAATAAATTCTTATAGGGTAAAATAAATTAATTAATTTTTATTTAATAATCTCCTTTTTAATTAAACTTTAATTTTTTTATAAATAGGACAATTTGTTTTAATCATATTTTAAATTCTTTAATTTTATTCAAGTTTTGATCAATTTTACTACGATTTAATATCAATTGAATCTTATAAATCTTAAACTTCTTATCTTATTAGTTTAAATTCTAAATTTTTAAAACATTGGGTTGTAATAAGCCTATCCGAATTCGAATTCAAGTTAGACGAGTTTGAATAAGGAATATGAACTTTTGTTGAGTTTAAGAAAGTTTGGTAATATGTAGGATACAATGGAGTTGTTTGGTTTGGAATTTCTTAAATTTAAATTATTCTTAGTATTGTATTATATAATAAAATAAAATTAATTTTATGTAGATTTATTACGTACCAACAAAATACACTTCCAATATAGCAGTGCCTGTCAATTGGCCTTTAATTTTTTTTTGTATTAATGGAAAAAAACGAGACCGATTACAGAACAAGAAGAGGGAAATAGATCCTTGATTGATCCTCTAGGAGGAGCTTGTGGCACCCTATAGGTGTAGTATCAAAATAAATGACTCCAACATCAAAATGTGCTGTAGAGATAGCCAGCCAATCAGCACATCTATTACTCTCGCGGAAGATATGTCGGTGAACAACGGTCCAATTACGAGTAAGTAACTCATGGATACCCATTACGATGGGGCTGAGAGCCATCGAGCGATTGTCCGAAGAAGAGATAAGTTTGCTCACTGTGAGAGAATCCACCTCCAGTTCCACCCGGCGAAGTCCCAGAGTCCATGCGAGGGAGAGCCCGGTAAATACTCCTCAAAGTTTCGTTGTCCCCGGTGAGCACCAGCCTAAGTTCTGGGCAAATCCACCAAGCCAATTGCCTTCACTGTCCCGGATGAGCCCACCCGCCGTGGCTGAGGACTGGGAGCGATTACAAGTACCATCTGTATTTAATTTGGCCCACCCGATGAGTTTCACTTGGCGAGAGCGGAAGCTGGTGTCAGCTTGTCTGTGCCACACGGTAGACTGGTTGATCTGATCTGCATAAGACAAAATAAGAGAAAAATGTGAGCATGGCCAGTGAAAATCATCTTCAAAAATTGTTTTATTACGCCAAGTCCAGAGGAACCAACAAGTGGTTCCGAAGATAATTGACCAATCCTGTCCGCACACTCTCCGATGTTGTTGGAGGTTTGTAAGGAGCCACTCATGCAGAGGCAGGTTAAAAAAGTCTGGGGAGACTGTGTGGGTAGGAAAAGCGGACCACACTTGTCAAGCTTTGACATAGTCGCGAGTTGCATGAAGAGAAGTTTCGTCGAGGCTACAGTGAGGACAAGCACTGTCAGCGGCGATGTGCTTTTGGACCCGTTGTTGGTTGGTGAGAAGCCGGTCATGCGCCAGGAGCCAAAGGAAGGAGCAAATTCGTTGTGGGCCCGACCACTGCCAGGTGGTCTTCCAGACACCATCATTCGAGGGGGTTAGTTGATTCAAGAGCATGGAATAGGTGGAGGCTACTGTGAACTGCCCCGTTTCGGAAACTCCCCAAATAAGCTTATCCTGTCCAAGAAACCGGTTTGGGGAAACGTACCTGCGATTAACTGACAAATCGACGTTGGAAGGTAGGACTGAAAGGCATTCCAATCCCAACTGCCATCCGAGGCCACGAAATGTTGGAAGCTGAGGGTAATAATGGACTCCAGGACTGGGGTGGTAGTGTGGGAAAGAAGCAGTCCTACTCCCACAATCCAAGGGTCAAGCCAAAAGCGAGGCCGACAGCCATCGCTAATCATCCACTTCATACCCTACAGCACGATATGCCAAGTAGCCTAAATGCTCCTCCAGATCATGGAGCCGCCCTGAGCATCCAAAGAGGTGGGGATGTTGTGGAGGTCAAAGTTATACTTACCTGAGAGAACTTTAACCCATAAAGCATTAGACCTGGCTATAAGGGACCAGCCTAGTTTCGCTAGGAACGCATTGTTGGTTTCCCGAATCTTCCGAAGTCCAAGTCCCCCCACCTCCTTGGGTTGTCAAACAGCCTCCCAGTTAACCAAGTGGGGCCGCTGTTGTCCGGGAGTCGAACCCCACAAAAACCGTCTCAATAATTTTTCTAACTCGTCACATAAACTGCGGGGAAGGCGGACCATCTGCAACGTGTAGATAGGGAGGGACGCAATTACAAAGTGTGCCAAAGTGATGCATCCAGCAAACGACAACAGTTTAGCTGACCAGCCGGATAAACGGTGATGGACCCTATCGAGAATGTATTGGTAGGTACGACTGTTAACTCTCTGATGTAGGAGAGGAACTCCAAGATAACGTCCGAGATCGGTAGTCTGAGGGAAGCCCAGTGCTCGGCTTAAAGTGTGAGCCATCGAAGTGGAAATATTTTTCGAGAAAAAGCATCTGGATTTGGCCTGGCTGACGCGTTGTCCTGAGGCCGCACAGAATGAGGTTAAGATATCTCGAATACCGAGCACTTGGTCAATGAAGGCTTCGGAGAAAAGGATGAGATCGTCTGCAAAAAATAGGTGGGAAAGGGGCGGCCCCGTGCGGCTTAACTTGATCGGCTTCCAACTGCCTTGTGTCACCGCTCGGGAGATCAAGTGACCAAGTCTTTCCAAACATAGCACAAATAGGTATGGCGAAATGGGATCACCTTGTCGAAGACCTCTGGAGGGACTAAAGGCGTCGCTGATGGCCCCATTCCAGTTCACATGATAGGATGTCGTTGAAACGCACTTCATTATGAGGGTAATCAGCGATGCTGGTAACCCCACATCGATAAGAGTATCATGGATGAAGTCCCAGTTCAGTCTATCATACGCCTTCTCCAAATCTACCTTGAGAACCATAAGCCCCTTTCGTCCTGTTTTCTTTTTCATAAAGTGGAGTACCACTTGGGTGATAATAATATTATCAGTGATAAGTCGTCCAGGAACAAAACTGCATTGGGTGGGGGCTACGAGATCTTCAAGATAAGGCTTAAGTCGGTTAACGATGATTTTGGTGAGAGCTTTGTAAAGCACGGAGCATAAAGCAATTAGCCAGAATTACGATATGGAAGTGGGTGACTCGGTCTTAGGAATAAGTACCAAAATGGTTCGGTTCAGTTCTGTCTCCCACACGTCCAGTCTGAAAAGACGCTGTAAAAAGAGGATCAGAGAAGGGCCGACCGTGGCCCATTGGGATTGGTAAAAGAGAGCTGGTAACCCATCAAACCCATGGGCCTTATTAAGAGCCATAGAGAAGAACGCCGTCTTAATCTCTTCCGGACTTAACGGTTGGTCCAGATCATCTGTAGCTTGCGGTGGGAGGGGAGGGAAGAGCCCATGTGTCGGCAAGTTGGAAGAGGGTGGGCCGTCCTCCTTATAGATATCCTCGAGGTAATTCTTCGCTAAGCGGTGAAGGCTGGAAGTATCGGTAACCACGTTGCCATTTTCGTCGATCAAGGAATGAAGCCGCGCTTGTTGACGCTTGGTTACGTGAGAGCATGAAAATATTTTGTATTCCTGTCCCCCTGATCGAGCCACTGACTGTGAGATTTTTGATGCCAGTAAAGCTCTTCTTGGTAAAGAACTTATTCCAGATCTGTCCGAAGGTGTTCCTCCAGCCCTCGGAGAGAGGGCGAGTTCGTGTCCTCAAGTTGTTTTTTAATGCCTTCAATCTTGCTAGGAGTCATTTTTTCCTATGGAAGATGTTGCCAAAGGAGGTATCCTTCCAAAATTGAAGACTTTCCGAGAAGCGTGTAATAGCTCCGCTAACGTCAGTATTGGGTAGGTGCCAATTTGCAGCTACAATTTGAAAATTCATTGTGGGTTAACCAGGCCGACTGAAACCGAAACGATCTACGCGACGGATTGGGGGCCGCGCTAGCTGACATAGTAAGTAAGAGGGGGCGATGGTCAGATTTCAAGAAGGGTAGGTGGGTAACTTTGGTGTTAGGGAAGGCAGAAAGCCAGGAATGAGAACAGAAAGCATGGCCCAAACGAGCCATGACGTGCCCCCGTCGCCAAGTAAATCGTGAGCCGGAATAACCAAGATCGTGAAGCTGACAGCTGTGCACACAGTCGCGAAATTGAGAGTTGACGATGGAGCGGAGTCGCGATCCGTCGCGTTTGTCACCACTCTCCAATTTGGCATTGAAATCCCCCCCCCAGCAGCCAAGGTTTATCGGTGATCCTAGCAAGGCGTCGGAGATAATTCCAGAGAAAATGCTGCAGAGTAGACATAGGGCTAGCGTAAATAGCGGTGAAGTTGAAGGACAGGTGATCCCACTCAATGCTGGCATGCACAAATTGACGGTGGGCAATCAGAATGCGGACCACAATATCATCATTCCAAAGAAGCCAGATACCCCCCGAAAAACCTTCGGCTTCCACTCGGAATGAGTGGCCAAAGCCCAGGTTTCGAATAACCTTCAGCGCCCGAACTCCACTAATTCGAAGTTCCACCAACACCACAAGCTGGGGTTTATGGATCCGGATGAAGTTTTTAATGATGGGCTTGAAGGTCCTTCCTCCAGCCCCTTGACAATTCCAAATGAAAATCGACATAACAAAGATAACGAGGGGGAAAACTAGCATGCAGGGGAGGTACCTGCTAACGCGGTCAACTCTCGACACTGGGTTGCCGAATGCTCTGGAGAACTCTCGACCATCTGGGCATCAGCCCCTTCAGCAGGATCACTAGCAGTCATTAACTCACTGCCTGGATCAGGGGGTTGCGGTGGGGTTAGGAAATGGGGATGGTCGTGAGGAGCCGAGCCTGCAGGGGGGTAGGTGTAGCGCCCCCTTACCGTAGAGTACCCACCCGAACACCCGTAGGTCATTCCGGTACATATCCTATGATAAGAGAGAACTACAACCAAACAACTCTAAACTCCACATGGCATCACAATAAGAAAACATTAATAGTAAATTGCAACTTTTTAAAAACCAAATTGTTTCCATTGCATTTCATCAAACTCAGTAATTTACAAACTGGTAGTATCATTTGTCTGTACATTCCTCCGAAAACTTAACACAACTACTATATACAAGAAGACAAAAATAACAGTCCTAACTAGGTCATCCAAAAAGAATCCCAGCTGACCGACCTGTGAGCCATAGCCTCTCTCGCCAATCTGATCT
>JAOTBA010000002.1:741453-755727 GCA_025629845.1 Erythroxylum squamatum
GAAAAGACAAAATAAGGAAAAGACAAACTATTTAATAAAATTAAACCCTAATGACATAAATTTGACCCATTCAATTCCAATGGCTCTAATTTCAATCCCAAACTAATGTACCCAATATTGTAGTGCCATTGGACAGGAATTTTCGCTACCGAAAATCAACCGGTTCGCCACTTGGCGATTATTCCGGTCCGGGAATTTTCTTCGAAAAAGTCTAGAAAAATTCCTAAAATTTCCTGAAAATATAAAACACACAAAGACTCACTCCAAATAATTTTTCAAACACAATTACCACGTTATTCACAACAAAATTCCATTTAGGCACAAATACCGGGAATGTCATGAATGCATGTACAGGTTTTTTTTTTCATGTGCAAAAATTCACTGTTCACAAATACCAGTATGCATGAACAATCCTAATTAGTCCCAGTCACTCTCATCCTTTGCTAATTTTCCTATTCTACCATTCCCGTCGAGGGTGGGATGTTACAGTAGGTCCCGTGGAGGTCCTCATCCATAGCCCCGCAGCCCGATTCCTCGCCGGTTGGCAACTTTATAGTTGGATCGTGTAAAATCACCTCCGCATGGGTTGGGATGGTTGGGGCCACGTGCGTGGGGTTCGGGCTGGGGAATTTGCGAACTGCACAAATCCAAGGATTGGGGGTGCACACTCTGGCCCGAAGCCTGCTGCGGTAGAGGGGCTGTGGGAGAGCCCGAAGCCTGCTGGCGTTGCGGGCCCAAAGAGGGAGAGGTCCCAGTCGAGCTCGAAACCTGCGTCTGAGTTGTGGAGGACGGTGTCGTGTGGGTGTTGTGCGCATTAATCGCTTGGCGGCAGTTTAACGACGTTCGGGTTGATCGAACGCCCCTGTTGGATGAAGGCTTGGGGGAGTTCTCCCATCTTCGGTTCTTATCCAACGACCCTAGGGAGTCATTCTTGGTGTACTTTGCGACCGGTGGAGGGAGGTCCGTTGCGGAGTCCAACGGGTCGCTTGTCGCAAGTGCTATGAACCTTAACCCCGTCGAGCCGCCGTGTGACGCAAGGGGGTTCCGGAGCTGGCGGGGAACCGATGAGACGAGAGGTTGCCAGCGAGGCCGACGCTGGACCTGCATCCATGGGCCAAAGTCCGCCTGCGGGGGCTGTCCAAAAGAAGAGGCGCCAGCGCAGGTAGCTGGAGGAGGTTGTTGCTGTGGTGCACTTGGGTTGTCCCCAGAGGAGGGTTTAGCGGGTGGCCGTTCGGGGCAGCTAGTGGATCCGTGACCAACCTGGCCACAAGAGAAGCAACTCTGTGGCAGGCCCTCGTACGCCACTCGGATGAGTTCTCCATCAAGCTCAATCACGGAGCGCAGAGGGGAGCTAAGGTCGATGGAGACTGCGACGCGAGCAAATTTGCCCCGGTAAGCTTGATTCGCGGTGGTGTCAATTTTCACTGTGAAGCCCACTAAATTTCCGAGGGCGGTGAGGATGAAATGGTGATAGTGAGCGATGGGGAGGTCGGGAAATCGCATCCACGCAACCACCAGCGTAATGTTGCCGGACGAAGGGTGGAATGCCAGATACCATGGCTACACGGAAAGGCGTGGCCTATGAAAACAAAGCAACACCGGCCCGCACGTTAAGCAGTTTAATAAACAAACTTTCCGCTCAATTATAAATAAATAAAATTAACAAAACATTGCACAAGTAAAACAATGAGTTTGGCATAAGTGTAAAAATTGGAATGAAAATGGGTCGGATCAAGTTTGGGTCAGATCATATTAGACGCGGCCGACCAATTCTAACCTAAATTTTATATGTTTTTAAGAAAAAAAATGACATTGTATTTTGACAAAAATCACACCATTTTAAGAGGAGGGTCGAGTCAGGATAACCTGAACTTAGCTCAAAGTTAGGTTAACTTAAGTCTAACTAATTGACTTCAAGCTGAGTCGGGTTTAACCTAGTTTGCAATCCCCAAGTAAAAGGAATCTAGTTAACTCCTTTTTTTTTATTTCATTACATTACACAACATAAAAAATTTCATGGTTTTATATATTAAAACATTTTCAACCCTTTAAATCTACAGTCAAGTCTTATTTAGTTTCAAATTTTTTTAATTTAAAGAGTTTTAAATTTTTTCAATGTTTTTGTTAAGTTAATTTTAAAAGTTTTTTTATTCTATTCAATTCAAACAAATCTAAACTAACTTATTAAAAATGTAATTTTGCTTTTATTTTATATTTTTTGGAATCAAAACCAAAAATATCAAGAAAAACAAATGGCATTAAAAATGTCATCATCCAGAAACATAAAGCGAGATTATCTAATGATTAAAAAATCTAATTAATACGAACAATTCAAATACAAAAATTTTAAATCAACAAATTTTTAGTTCAATTTATTTTAATAATTTTAAATCAACCGATTTTTAGTTCAATTTATTTTAATAATTTTTGTCGTTAAAATTGACTAATTTATTACTTAATCAGTTAAAATTAAAAAAATATAAATTAAAATTATTTTATTTTATTGTATTTAATAATTTATTTTAATTAAATTTTAATTTTTAATAAGTAAGGATAATAACTCTTGATCATATTTTAAATTTTAAATTTTATTCGATTATAATAATTTTATTCCGGTCCAAGATTAAAACCCGATTCTTTAAACTTCCAAAGATTGGGACTATCACTAAATTAGTAAATTGTAGTGGTTCAACAGCCTCATCCTATAAATTATCATATCCATGACCATCCAAATTCCCACCTTCCCACCAAACTCAGTTGAACTACCACGTGTCCCCAACATATAACTGTTTTTAACGAGGTTCTTCGTTTCGCATGAATTCTGTTTTGCACTTTCATTTTCAGACAATCACCGGCGGATCCAAAAAGTCGACGAACAACACAACCTAGACCCGATCATTGAATCAGCTATTCTGACTGAAAGAGCGAGAAGTGAGAGATAGAGTTGAGAAGCAAAATGAAAGGTTCGAAAAGGCCGATTCAAGCAGCAGCGACATGGGTAAGGAGGCAACCGCCGAAAATCAAGGCGTTTTTGGCGGTGATTTCTGGTATGACGTCTCTGTTTTTTCTTCGCATTGTGGTTCACGATCACGACAATCTCTTTGTTGCTGCTGAGGCTGTTCACGCCATCGGAATCTCCGTCCTCATATATAAGCTTACCAAGGAGAAGACTTGTGCTGGTACATCTCATGATCTGTTTTACCACCTCTCGCTTTTCCATTTTCCCACTTCAATGTTCTGTCCTAGGATTTCTTATATTAGCTGGGTTTCCGGGTTTGCCCTGATGGGTTGTCCTCAATTGTAAGTTTTATGTGTTGGGTCTACGTTAAATTTCTAATTTATGTTACTCTTGTTTGACATAACAAATATCCCTGGTTTTCTGTTCTGTTGCAATTGGTGTACGTAGTTTGAAAAGCCGTATGTGTTTTCTGGGAAAGCTGTAGACGTTTAGTTGTTCTTCGTCTAGATTGTGTGAAGAAATCTTCTAAATCTATAAACTTTACCCGAGCTGTCTTTTGTTTCGTTCCTTGCAGGACTTTCCCTGAAATCACAGGAGCTAACAGCCTTATTTTTAGCTGTTAGACTATATTGCAGTTTTGTGATGGAATATGACATCCACACCCTACTTGATTCAGCTACATTGCTGACAACTCTTTGGGTTATATACATGATTCGCTTCAGATTGAGGTCTAGTTACATGGAGGACAAAGACAACTTTGCAATTTATTTACTGGCAAGTGTTCTGATTTTCATATTCTGGTCAAAACATTACATGTTTTAGCACATCAATTTTCTCGACTTATTCAACACTTCATCGTATTCTCAAAGTCGAAAGCTTTTCTGTTTCTGTGTCTTCTATATATCTTATTGGTGTTTGTATATGTACTTATTAATCTTTATTTGATAGAATTATGGAGAACATGTCCTTAATCATTATTATGTATATGTGTGGCTGCCTGTTGGTTGGAACTTGGATCTGGTCATTTCAACACGTATTTGATTAACTTTATAGGAGTTAGTCGCATGCTAAATATCTTTTTCCTAGCATCCCAAAAGTCCCTTTTCGAAATCATGGGATGTATTCCATTTGGATTGAAAATTTTCCGAATCCGCTTTGGCTACAAACAAGGAAGCAAACTGCCATTAAATGATTTATTAGCAGATTAATATCTTATGGGTTGTAACATCTCTGAGCTTCTACGTTGGTACAAATGTTAGTCTTTAGCTCACAACGGACTAAGAACCTGTATCCGATCCACAATACTACTGATATCAAAGATATCAAATCTAAGAGATCCTCTAAAGAAGACTGGAGATTGAATCTGCCAAAAGAACAGCTCCACTTAGTCTGCAGCATATTTGTTTTCTGTTCTTCGTTTGTGTCATCACAGTTTCTTTTGACTCGTATAGATTCTCATTACAGGTAGTTCCTTGTGCTATGCTGTCTTTAATTATTCATCCATCAACAGCGCATAACTTAGTTAACAGGATCAGCTGGGCTTTCTGTGTTTACCTCGAAGCTGTTTCGGTTTTACCTCAGCTACGGGTCATGCAGAACACGAAGGTACAGTCGAAATGAACTGTCAGCTTTCTCATTTTGTTCGTCATGGCATAAGCTTTATAACTTCATCACAAACAGTTTTGCTTAATTTCCTCAAACATAGTGCCTTCTATTCTGAAATTATGGGTTTACCTTTGATAAGTATTTGGCTTTATGCAACTAAAATTACACTCATCTTTCACTTGCCTTCTTTTCAGATTGTTGAACCGTTTACAGCACATTATGTCTTTGCGCTTGGAGTTGCAAGGTTCTTGAGTTGTGCACACTGGGTCCTCCAGGTTTGAATGATACTGCGCTTGGAACAATTACGGTCTTGAACCATTTCAAATTCAACCCTGAAACTGATTAGTGTCTTGAACTAGTTAGATTGTTCGAAGCTGGTTTAAAATTTAGTCCAATCTTTCATTTGTATAGGTACTGGACACTCGAGGGCGCCTGCTGACAGCGCTGGGTTACGGATTGTGGCCATCTATGGTTCTCATTTCGGAAATCGTTCAAACTTTCATTCTTGCTGATTTTTGCTACTACTACATCAAGAGGTGAGATACTCAAATGAATATTAAGGGATTTGCTAACCAACATTGTTTCGTTACGGTCTTTTATAAGGGCAATTTGGTTGCTTGCAGTGTTGTTGGTGGACAATTAGTTCTGCGTCTCCCATCAGGAGTTGTGTAAGCTAATACATTGTGCAGAAACTAGCAACAGATAGCTTACTTGGAGGGTAGGGCAGCTGCTTGCTTGCTTCTTGAGTTTGTACGGAACATCCAGGACAGCATTTAGACCATATTTCTGTTTCTGATTACGGTAGTTTGTGGACCGTAAAGTTGGGCTTGGCTGCAGTTTTGGAATACATAATTTATTAGTGATGTTTGTTTCTATTTTTAGTATTAATTTTTTGTTTTTATTTTTAAATTTAGTAAAAAATCTGTTTGTAAGCTTTTAGTTTTTGTTTCTTCCTGTTTTTAAAAATTATTACAATTATAAAAATTAGTTTTTGTATTTTGTTTCTTTTTTTTTTTCATAATCCGATTTACTATCATTTAAATATATATTAGTTAATTATTTAATTATTAATAAATATTATGAATAATTTAATTCAAGATTATATATTTATAAATTAAAATTAATTATCAATAAAAATTATTGATTATTTTATTTTATTTTTATAATTAAATTATATGTAATTAAATTTTAATAATTATTAATGAATATAATTAAATTTAAAATAAATAAATATTCAAATAAAATTTAATTTAATAAATAAAATATATTTCAAATAAAATTTAATTTATAAACAAAATTTTAATTTTTAAATTATTTATTTTATTAAAATAACATAATTTTGTTAATAATTTGTTAATAAATATTATATAAGAGATTAAACAAATTTATTTAATTAAAAATAATTTATCTTTAAGTTTTATCTAATATGTAATTATTATCGGTAATAAAAATATAACTATATTAACATTAACAATCAAGTAAATTTTTATTTTTATTTAAAAAATACAGAAATAAAAACAAAAAACAAAAACTGAAAATTAAAAAAAAAACAGAAGTAGAGTCAACTTTTTCATGTCTACGTTGTAGTGCCGCCAAAATGTGTTTACGATAAATGTTCACAGCTTCTATGTTTTATCATTAATTTTTAATTAAAATTTTAAAAATAACATTTTTCTTGTAATAATTTTTTCGAAAATTTGAAAAATTAAGAGATTTTTAAATTTTTTAATAATTTAAATTTCTTTAATCCCTTAAACTGAATTTTCACCAAAATTTTAGGTATAATATAGTTTTTTTCATTGTATTAAACTATGCCATGAAAAACACACACAAAAAAACTATATACATATTTATCCAAATTTAGTTTGATATTTCATTGTCGGTCCACTAAAAGGAAACGAAAATTATATTATGTTTAATTAAAATTGATAATAATCTTATTGTACCTTTAAAGTTGGCCTAGTTGTTCTCCACCTGATCAGTAATTATGTGATTTAATTAATTACTTTGACACCAATAATTATCACTTCCATGATTGATGTGAGTCCAGCTGTGTGATATGCACGAATAAAGCTAGAATATATATCATAACCACTATTAAGGTTTCTTTATGTTTTAAACATCAAATTAAAAATTAAACCGATAATATAAAAAAATTTAATATATATTAGAGCATTATAAAATTAACTAAAATTAAACAAAAATTAAAAATTTTACTTCTTAAATATACATTAAATAAATTTTCAAAATTTAGAAGATGTATTTTATTTTCATAAAATAAATAATGTCTTAGTTTACAAATGAATTTATTAAACTTAGTTTTATAGCTAAATTATAGCTTATCATTCAATAAATTATATATTAAAATTAAATAATAAGTTCTTTTCATTATAAATTATAATACAAAACAAAATAAATGATTTAATCCTAATTAATAATCCCTTGACTTTAAAAATTCTATATTTGCATATATTAAATTTTCAAAGAGAAAAAGTTTAAGCGGTTTAAATATGTTAAAAAGAAACATTATATGCGAGAATATTTTACCTAAATACAGTAAGAGATAAAAAGTAGGACCTAAAATTTAAGGGTGTGGTTGAGTGACATGGACTCATCCATTCTTAACTAAAGGTTAGGGGTTCGATCATTGGCTTTGGGTATGGAGCAGCCTTAAATCTTTGGGCCAGCTGTCCCACCTTGTGAAGTGACTACAAACCAACGAGTGGATTAGTCGCTGAGTCCGCCGATAAATACCCCCATTTAAAGAACAAAAAAAAAAAGGACCTAAAGAAAAAGAACGTGATAAAAATAATATGATTATATTAAAACTTATCGAGGACAACGACTAAAAGAAAACTTTGACGTATTATGATATAAATAAAGAATCTTTAGATCCGTGTAGTTTTCACGTCTTTTTGCATTTTTATCTTATATTTAACGTAAATTTTTAAATATGTAGTACTTACCTTTCATTAATTTAGCTTAAATATTTCTTTTACTTAGCCTTATTATTATCGTTGTTGTGGTTTATTTTTCAATAACTCGTTTGATTTTTTTACCTTTTACTATTTAATTTATTACTTATTTTAAATTTTATTTATTAAATATTTTATTTTATTTTTTATCTGGTTTACTCGTAAACAGCTGCAATAGTAAACAAATTTGTATGGATGTGAGAGTTAGAACACCATGTTTCGGTTAGAGTGTTTCAATTTGTTTTACTTAACCTAGTTAACATATTTGTGTGAATCTCGCGTGTGTATATATATGCCCTCAAGAGGTGTCGCTGGATAGTTGAGAGCGGAGTTTGACTTCAGCTAGGTCTCAGGTTCGATTCTATGCTAGTTTCTCTTGAAATTAGGCGAAGAACTAATTAGACCCTTAATGATGAGATATGCTCGCTTGGCTTGCCTGTAAAGTGGTGTGTCAGTTAGGCATTCAGAGAGGTGTACCCGCTTAACCTGTCTGCAAGATTTTTTCGAATTCAAAAAAAAAAACCTATATATATATATATATATATAATTTAATAGAATAAAATTAAAACTGAGAACCTAATCTCAGGACGTGGGTCAGTGAGAATTATAAATTTGCACTCGTGCATTGAACAGCGAGAAGTTGAGCACAGCTGTGAAGCTTAGTACTACAGCTGGGCAATACAAATCACTTTGCTTTGTCTGGTAGCTCTCACTCTCGTCCTCAGGAGGGTTTAGGTAGCAAGTGGCGACATTTCATTTAATGGTGAATACCATTTGCTGCGGTACTAAGTGAGACTGTTCATTTTCAACAACACTCAACTTGTCTCACTCAATCTTATCCTCTTTCCACATCACTCTCAATAAGCATACGTGTCAATTGTTGTTTCGCAAGAACGAAAAATTAAAGTTTCTGATTTTCAGCGTAGACGTATTTTATTAGCCTACGTAATTAAATAATGAAATTTGTACTTTACTACTTTAAAGACTGATTAAATGATTAATGTACATTTTTTATTAGAAGAAATAAAAAATTATGTTCAAGTTTAATTAGTTTTAGATTTGATTTAAAATTTTAAATTAAAATAATTTAATTAACTTATATCAAATTTATTAATAAAAATCAAAACCAAATTAAACACACCTTGCGAACCTGTACCTGTCTTTAATGGAGATGGCAATTGTCGATGCTGTTTAGAAAGACCGGTGCACAAAGCAGCGCAGGCTATCACACAATATACAAATCCTTTTGTGGCTAAGAGTACGGAACGAATAGACATGACCTGTTTTATGTTTTATCATCGGAGTCTTTCAACCGGGTGTGTGACAGCTCATCAAATTCTCAGCTCTTTTATTAAATTTTATTTATATATTTATACAAAGTTTATATCCATATATTTACACGAGAGCCACAAAAATGTGAAGATAAAATGTAACGAAACATGATAAGAATATCGTAATCTCGTCTTACAGAGCACACAAAATCTTTTTATCTTATCGTAATTTAAGATAACGTAGAACTCAAATTTAAATAATTGATTGAACTAATAATTTTATAACTAATTTAAATTATAAAATTTTTAAAAATCTCTATAAATGAGTATTTTAAAAATTGATGTGCAAGATGGGATTTGATTGAATTCTAATTATTTACTTTCTTGCAAGTACTTGGTATATGGAAGCTGATTCGTTTAATGTAATGCAAAATAAACTAAATTAACGGGCAATTAATTTACCTTGTCTTAACTCTTAAGAAGAAAAAAAAAGAAGATACAGAGAAAAGAAGTCTTTTAGTAGAACTGTGTCTTAACGATATGCTTGGGAACACAGAATTGACATCGGCTGTTTGATCGTCACATGACAGCTTGCATTTTAGGAATTACTGCTTTCATTGTCTGAATACTTGCAGTTTTAATAAAAGTAAGAATAAGAATAGGAATAGATATAGCGGAGAATGAGAATATTGTTTAGACAATTTTATCCTTTCTTATAAAGTTAGACAATTGTTAATTGTAATTTTTTGTTTTTAAATAAATTATCTATTAAATTACATAATTGATCCAGATAAAGTAATAAAGTGACCCATCTAAATTAATGGGTCGAAGTTTGGGTAAAAAATGAATCCCTTTTAGTGTGAACCTGGTCCATATCGAACTTGTGACGGGGAAGTCCAATATAAAAGCTATATATAGGCTAAGGTCTCCTGCAATTGCTCATATCAATCATAAGCATAAGGAATTTCTAACTCGTTAGAAGAGCTTACGTATTGAGAAAACTGTAGAAAGACTTAAACCCTGTGTCGTGAAACACTTTTTATAAAGGTTCCAGAAGATTCGTGAACGTTTGGAGCTCATAATCGGCATCAGAATCAGAGATGGAATCGAAATCAGATATTCCGCATTACTTTCGTTTTTAATCCTCTCATGTTGACCCTGGATACGTAATAAGGTATGTACTACGTATTATAAATATATATAATAATAGTGATTCATTAGGATAAAAAATAATTACCATTATCGTTAATAGTAATTAGTTTATTAAAAAATATTGAGAAAAAATATTATTAAAATTTTGTTTTACGTTAAATTTTAATATATTTTAATTAATTATCTTTAATTGCTAAAAAGATAAAAGAAGTATCAAACAGGCAGCACTTTTACTTTTTCGAAAAGACTTTTATTCCTTTACTAATGGAAGTGTATGGAATAATATCCGAAACTTAAATATAAAAATATTATTTGTTTAATAATAATATATTACTCAGCTGATTTTTGGTAAATTAAGCTGATTTTTTTTTCTTACCTATACTACTTTCTCGTATCCATTAATAAAGCGTCGCTAAAAAAAAGTTAATTAAAATTAATTGGACCAATAATGAGATAAGTCAAAGAAGTCCGATCAAAGCTCCAATAATTGGTCCCATTTTCAGAAACCTGAGGGCGATACTCATCGTATTTAAAATGTGGCTTAATTCAACAAAAATATCGTACACGTTTATTTGATACACGTTAAGGTAATGACAAGAAACTACGGACGCAAAGCATCTTGGTCGGGTTAAGTATTTTCTAATTGCTCTTAATAGTTTTAAGAGATTCTTTAATTTAGATTTAGGATTTTTAAGACCAATTTTGTCAACATTTTCAGCATGTTTGTGTTGGATTTTTCATGTGGTTGACATTTGGACTTTACCTTTTTATAAACGAAGAAATGTAAAAAACATTTAATTTTAGTTCCATAACTTTAAACGAACTTTTCGAAACTGAAACAAGCACGAATTTGTCATCACTTTCACAGGAACTACTTACCGGGATGCGATAAAACTTTTTTACAGTTTTTTCAAACCGTAAACTCTCTTAACGAGTCAGAGAATCGTGATACTTACAAATGACATGAGCAATTGCAGTATAACTTAACTTTTATATACAACATTCTTATCGAGTTTTCCCGTCACATGCCCAATATGAGTCCGGATTACACAGATCAGAATTTATTTTCCTTCTAGACTTCGACCTATTAACTTAGATCATTTATTGAGTCACTTTATTATCTTTACCTGAATCAAATTACTTAACTTAAACTGATAAATTATTGAAAAACCTGAAAAAAGCAATTAAATGTTGTTTAACTTTACGAGAAATGTCAAAAATATCCCAAAAAATTAACATTTAAGAAACAATAAAATCTAAAAGATTATTATCAAAGCTAAAGGTTTTTCTGTAAGATGACAAGTTTTCTTTACCAAAGATCAGTATTTAAGTGTTATTTCTCAAAAAAAACTGTTATTTTTCCAAAGTTGATATTAAGATAGGATTTTGACAACTAGATATTCACCCAACGGAGAGATACAAAACTGCATTCTATATTTTCAATGTACATGTTATGTCATTTGGACTTAAAATCGCCCCATTACCATTTCAAAAAACAATGACTAAGATTTATGAGCATATCCTTTACAGTATAATCATTTATATGGATGACATCTTATTATTTTAAAAAAAGCATGAGAAATATCAAGCTTTACTGTAACAATTCTTGGATCTTACTAAATAGTACTTCTTCCAATATAAAATAACAGTCGTTTTAGATGGATGCACACTTATTAAGAAAGTTAATGAAATGTTTGATATACCCTTATTAATTGCATGTTGAAGTGCCTTAAAAATATAATATGTGTAATTAAGATGCGAGAGAAATTAAATGATAATTTTGGAAATAAAATCATAAATATGCACAAAAAGTCACGAAGGACACTTATTTTGAATAATTAAAATCCTTATAAAACGACTTTTATTTTAAATAGGAGAGAGTATGACATTATACTTTCAACGTTAAAAGTATTAACGGCACTAATAAAGGCACTAATAAAATTGAGTTTCTAGGTATTCATTTCAAAAATCGATTCTATCGTCCTAATACACGTATTACACAAATTATTATATTTTTCTGATGAACATCTCACTGTAAAGTAAACACAACAATTTTTTTGACATTGTTAACTATATTCATGAGTTCATACCACGCCTACCAACTTCCCCTTCAAGCTTATCCAAGAAGACCTTCCAGTTCCAGATGCTACTGACAGCTCGATAATAATGCACACAAAACTTTTGCTTTTTTATTCTAACGCGTAAAGAACTAAACTAGACAACTAGTACAGACATGTCTTGTTCACTGCATTGCATGGACCTACCTATATCTACAGCTAATCAAATTCTACCTATAAATACCAACCCTCCGTAGCACTCAAGCTTCAAGGTTTAAAAAACACAAAATCTCGCTCAATGGCCATCTCCAAGTTTCTTATCGCGTCAATCTTCATATCTCTTATAGTTCTTCATTCTGCAGAAGCTGATGAGAAGGTAAAAATTCAGTTCTTTTCACTTCGCTAATCTCATCCTTCGGGTTCTTCTTTAGCTTTTATCCTGTTTTCTGCTCGCTAACCAGAAGATGGAACACATGCAGATTAACTCGAATCAAGCAGCTAGTAAAGATTCAGAGAAAATCGGTAATAACCCAGTTGCCATAACTACACGTTCTTGTTCTTGTTCTTGTTCTTGTTGATTTGAAGTTTACGATTCTGGTTATTTCAGACTGTGGAAGCGCATGCATAGCCAGGTGCCAGTTATCTTCCAGGCAAAACCTGTGCCACAGGGCATGTGGAACTTGCTGTGCACGTTGCAGCTGCGTTCCGCCCGGAACCGCCGGTAACTATGACGTTTGTCCGTGCTATGCTAGCCTTACCACGCACGGTGGAAGACGCAAGTGTCCTTGAATTAAACTTCTCCGCCATGAAAAGTGCTTAGCTAGCTCAGTCACTGTTCTAAAGTGCTCCATGGGGCTTTGGTTTATGTATGTATGAAACTGAATAAGAATACGTTTTTATGGAAGTTATAGTTATGCTCTTTGTTATCAATTTGTGGGTTTGCTTCTTTTTAAATCGTCCCGGTTAATATGTCTTAAGCAAGAATCAACAATAACTAGAGGCCCAAGTACGATTTGGACGCATTATATTACTTGAATATCATATACTCAAATTAGAATATAATATTTATTTAATATTGGGAGTTTTAATAATCAACTAAAGTAAATGTAAAATTAATTATATAATTATTTTTATATTTTATTAGCATTTAAAAACAATATTTTTATTAGTTAAAAGTAAGATTACGTGCCGCTAAATCATTTCAAACTTTACAGGTTAGTAGAATTTTAACTTAATGTTGTTATTGTTGATATTTTTATTGATTGCTATTATTAAATAATATTTTATTTTATATAAAATCATCTATTTTATTTATATATATTCAAATAACTTTTGCCCATGTACAATTCTTGTTTCGTTACCTTGTTTAAAAGCAAAGAAATAGTCCCCGGAATAGAATTTACCAACTTTTTTAACCATCCAATCAAAAGTTAAATAGATAAAATAAAAAAATTAAAGCTTAAAAAATTCAATTTGGTTAAAAATAAAAAAACTGAAATATAATTAAAAATAATTAAAATTGATTGATGTAATTTATAAAAATTAATTAGGTTACAAAGTGACAAAAATTATTTTTGTAAATTAAATTGAAAAGTTAAATATTGAATTATTTGATAATTGAAATTTTCAATAATTAAAAATTACCGAACACCAAATTAAAGTTTTAATAATTGAAAATTACCGAACACCAAAGGAACACATACCAAAAGATCATTATCATTCCCAAAGTTATTGATGTGCACGCCACGCAGGCTACAGTTCATCACCTGAAGAAAGAAATCCTCGAAGTCGACTCCTGAAGGTGTTCTCTCTATTTTTATCTACTCCGGTACTGATTAGTATGCTCTTTTTTTTTTTTTTTTTTTTGTAAATAACTGATTAGTATGCTTTGGTGACAGGTATTTGGAGTCTTTTCGGGTAATACTGGGAGATGCAGCTACAGCACGTGTATCGTGAGAGTAACTAGAGTGCCAATTATTTGGCATCCCTGGCAGTATTTGCTCGTCCTGACATACATTTTCTTCGGGAACCTCCATCTTTAGTCTAGGCCAACATGCAAGGACGGAGGTAGGTGGGAGCTAGTGGTGCACTGGGCTCTCCACCTCCAAGATTATTAAATAATTATAGAATTTATTGCCTTAATAACCTTGTGTTATTCAAAAGTTGCTAAAAAAATTCTGACATATAAAAATTAGCAAAAAAAACCCTGAGTTGAAATTTTATTAACTCACAGCCCCTTAAGCAAATCTGGTCAA
>JAOTBA010000002.1:762563-777577 GCA_025629845.1 Erythroxylum squamatum
AGCCTCTCAGACATGAAATTTTTCTGAAGTTACGTGAAGCTGTAAATGTGTGCAGCAACACTTGAGTAAACTGAATGTTTGCAGTGTTCAGTTTAAGGGAGGAATTGTTAGAATAAGTTGTTTTTGCCGTTCAATAATATCCCGTATATTTGGGAAGTCAGTTTGTTTCCTTATTCTTAAAAAAGTTTAGAAAATTTTCTGGGATCTTCAAACGTCTCTTTGTTCGGTAAAGGCTATAAAGCCACTGTTTCTAATAAATGAAAGTTGAGCGATTCCATCCCATTTCTTTTGAGTTTACTGAGCTTTTCAATTTTAACAAATTCGTCACTTGGGGTCTGGATGGATCAAATCTGCCATCGCTGCTCAGATAACGAGGTCCAACCGCTTTTTGATGTCTTTGTTCTGCTGAGAGTCATGCATTGCTCATGATGGGTGCCACTTCGAGTTGCAGGGGATCAAATCATCATTCACACCAATAATCGCCAACTCCTCTCCAATTAATCGCCGAGTTCAACTCAGTCTTTCCTCGTGAGAGGAGTGCGGCCCTTTTTAGAAACTTACGTCGCGCATTTTTTCAGTTCGTTCGTTCGTTCGTTCTCAGAGAAATCATAAGCAGCATTCCGTTTTGTGTACATTTGTTATAGCGCGTCCTTTGCACTTCCGCTAGTGTCTCCGTCTAATCGGTGGCGCGTGCAATCACCACCTAGCAAAAGCTCGTAAACGCTGCTGTTGGGAATAGAATATCTATATATTTGATGGCAGAAAACATCAGTCTATTTTCTCTTCAAAGGCGTACGATGGTACTCCATGCGCCACGTGGCGGACTCAAGGGAGCTCTAAAACTGTGGCCGTTGATGTTAAGAAGGCGAGATCCAACGGCTGAAAGATGCTGACGAGAAGTGTGGACACGTGTGAATTCCTAAATTTGAGAAAATCCGACGGCTGGGAACCTCCAATCAGGCAAGGGAATGACGTGAGAACTGAGAATTAGTGGCGTCTATAGACTATACATAAAATGGAGGTGGCCGTTTTCTGATGCATTAAAGCTTCTTGTTTATGTGTGAAAAGCTTCGGAATTTGCGCCTTTTGGGGGTCTGTGAGCTTGAAGGAGACAATGGAAGTAAGAAAAAACGTGAGGGTTCGAAGGGTTTTTCATGGGTGAAATAGAAAACGCAGAAAGAAGGGAGAGCTTAGCTTTTCTTTTCTTTTGTTTTGGTGTCCTTCACAGTTCATACACACAGAGAGTGTACCTTTGTATCTCTTTTTGTCTTCTCTCTTTTACACGCTTTTTTGAAGAACTTGATTCTCTAAACACAGCAAATGAATTGCTTTCTCTTCTTCTACGTGTCTTTGCTTTTTGATCTCTTCTCACTTTTCGCCTTCTGCTTCTTCAGAACATAGAAGTAGAGATCTTTCCGTAGCTTTTAAATCCAAAAGAGAAAGAAATGGGGAGAAGCAGAGAGTTGTCTGGGAAATGAGTTGATACCTAAGATGGGTTTTGGGTTTTAAACGTTTTGTGCATTTCGCTACTAACTTAGCCAGAAATTTTTTTCTGTATGTTTCTCTCCCAATGTTGATTCTGTTTGGGTCGGTTTCCTGAGCTATTCAAAGAGATAGAGTAGTAGTAATTCAGAGACACTGGTTTTTTCTTTTTTTCTGAGGAAAGAGTGAAAAAAAAAAGATCTGGGTTCGGCTTATTTGGATCGATTTTCTAGGCCTAAGAAGCTGCTTTCAAGAAGCAGATGCTGCAGGTGAAGCGTTATGACTAAGATGATAGAAACAGACAAAAGTAGGGACGTGAGGCGTGGAGCGAGTCGGTTCTCGCGACAGACTAAGCAATCTGGAACCAAGCTCCTTAATGGTGAATTTACTTCACTCTCCTTTTCATGTATATATTCTGGTCCCCTAATTCCACTGCTCTTAACCGAAACTAAAGAATATATACGCAAAAATCCCATCTTGTCGTTATCTGTATATTCCTCATTGGCTTTGTTGATAAGAGTTTTCTTCTCACCATTTGCTAGTTTTTGCTGTTATCGTTGTCGTTGTTCATTGTTTGCTCTTTGTTTTTTGTTTCAAAAAGGTTTGAACGGTACTGGTACTGGTAGTGGTTGTGACGTTGCGTCTTCGAAGAAATCGAAGAAACAGAGACGCAAGAGATTGATTGGTGTTACTAGAGCCAGTTCGAGCTACGAAGAGAGTTGCGAAATGGGTCATCGAGTTTCGGAACCAGACGAAGAGATTCCTCCGCAAGCTCCATCTACGAGTAGAGTTGGTACCAACAAGCGGTTTAAGCTACCCAGAAAGGTTTAAGCACTGTTCCTTATTTTGTTACCATTTTTTCCAAAAAGTTTGAACCCAACTTCTTCCAATTTGCATTTTGCAGCAGTTTCTTGATGACTGCAATGGCGTTGATCATCTCTCTGTTCCTCGTAAATTGCGTTCAGGTCTGTGATTTGCTGGAAATGGAAGTAGAGTCACTTCTCTCTCCAGTCTGGTCACTTTACTTTTGCTGTTTCTTCCCATTTTACTTTCGACGTTTTAGCTTCTCTGTTTTGGTTAATTACAGAGGTCTCTGGTTTTCAGATTGAGGGTTGTAACTTGTACGGTGGTTGGATCTTTCTGTGAAGTTTCGTGGTTTTTGTTTTTGCTTGCTAAGTATTTTGATTGCAACTGAAGCAAAACTGAAAGCTTTTTGCTTTTTGCTTTTTGCTCTTTTTCTCTTTTTGTGGACTCAAGATTCTTTTTGTTTCCTTTTCAGTTCCAATTCATATCTTTATGTTGCTGCAGCTTTTGTGCTTCGTTGATACTTTCGAAATGAGTTGATTTTCTTTCATATCTTCTCATCTTTTGTAATTTTTAATCTCAGGAGATACTTAAACTTTCTAATGAATCATAAAGATGGGTTCTTTTCCTTTTTATTTTATTTTCATATGATGTTAGATATTTTTTTTAAAAAGCCAAAGTTGGTTTTTTTGGTTTATGGTTTGTATTAGTTCTTGGAGTTATATTTGTACTAAAATTTATAGCCAAGAAGAAACGCGCTAGGGAATCTATCTTGCCACCTTTTCATGGTTCAAAGAAGCTCAACCAAACCAACGGTAGACTGGAGAGGGATGGTGTAAAGAAATGGAAAGTGAACATGGTTAGTCAGATAACTTTAGATACTAAATTTAGTGTCTTTTTTCTTTTTCTCTTTTATATTGGGAATTCACGGTTGGGGACTTTTCGAGTGCATACTGAGTAAAATTAGATTTTCATTCTCTATCAATGGAGCATTTTGATTTACCTAAAGATAGAATTACTTTTATAGAAATAACCGAGTCCTAGTGTTGTACACTGAACAGAGTGTTTGTGGGCCAATAACCAAAGATGAGGAAGAAGTGGTAGAGACCTTGTATGCGTTGGCTGGAATGTTCCTAGACAATGGACCCAGCATTAGGAGTGAACAGGAAGATTCCTCATTACATGAGTTGCATTCTGCTTCGCCAGAGGCTAGTGGGAACATTCCGGCATTGGAAGGTACTGTGAAATTTCTGTAATTTTGACCAACTCCCTTCTGTTGAATGTGTTACAAACGTAATGGTTTTTAGATTCTGTGGTTGTAAACAAAGAATTCGAATTGGATCGCATGTTGAGAGGTGATGACTCTGGAGATCCCAATCCCGATCCTGGTGGAGAAGAAGTACTGGAGGTAGTTGTCAATAAGGAATCCAGCGTTCAAGAACTGCCTAACCAGCCCAAAAGTGAAGCACTTTTGACCAAATTATACAGTTCGGTTGGTTGTTCGGAGCGTGAGGAAGGCATGTCAGTTTGCGACCCGGTTGACTTGAGCATCTCGCATCTGCCTAACCATGATACTTGGTATGCTTTTACCGTTTTAGGAGATTCATGATGGTTTAAGTTTCTACCTTTCCCTGCATTGTTATGTAATAATTTTGCATCATAATGTAGCACAATTAAGCAACCCGCAGACCTGGAGATTCTACTACCTATTTCAAAGCCAGAGATTGCACTGGGGCTGGTGAGACAAATTTCCCAACCTAAGCCGATTGTTTGTATTTACAAGTATTGCAGTTTTTAACTCCATTTCCTTTTTTTTTGGGACCATTTTAGACCATAGAGGAACAACCAGATCAACAAATTAAAACTGAGGAATCCGATAGGAAAGGTAAATCGCCTATTGCATACTACTCTGACTTCGATCATAGCACTGCTTAATCAAGTATAAAGTGGTATAACATTACTAACTACCTGATAATCACTACCTGCAGGTCCAGTATTGTGGTCAGGCTTGTCTTCAACAGTGTCAAGTGGTCCGAGGAGTTGTGGTCCTTCGTCCCAGTAATTTTCATTCTTTCTTTTGATTTGGTACTTTTCTAATATTCCATTTTTCCCCATTCATCAAGCATTTCTATTTTCCCAGGTCCTCCTTTGCAAAAATTCCATTATGGTTGGATACTGCTCTCTGCTCCACCAGACCTCGTTCATCACAACATTTTTCTTCACCAGTGAAGGTAGTTACGAGTAGTCTAATTATCATTTTCTTTACCGTTTAATCTGCAATTACCTATATATTTGTTTAGTGTTTACTTCAAGCTTCTCATTTACCTATCTGAATCTTATAGGTTCAGCTCAAAACTGATAGGGCATCATGGAGGTGTGCAACTCATTGCCATATAAGTCGGTTTATCAAGTTTCTACAGATGTCGGAGAGAAAGGACGACTTGGCATCGCACTCCCGTCAGCTCAGACAACATAATGTTTTAAACAGCATGAGAAATGCATCAAATGGAGCTGCTGAGACCACTGAGAATAACCTTACTGAAGCTAGAACTGGCATTCTTCAATCCCTTAGAATTTGCAAACATCAGCCACAGGCTTCTCAGGCATCAGGGACATACAATTCTCAGAAGCAGGTACTTTTGCGTTCAGTTTCAACGGCTTTTAACAATGCGATCCGCACTCTAACCGGTTTTTGCTATTTTTCTTTCCAGAGTTTCAATTTCTTGTCATTGTCAGCTGGTGGTACCGGTGCAGAAGCTAATAATACTTTTAGTAGGGCTATGAACGGTTCAGAACCATTGACACAACAACAATATCCTTATATGCACGTGCAGGTGCGACATTCCCCGAATTTACAGCCATTCTCCGTGTCTCAACACTCCACTGCTTATCCTGATCAACATTCAGCTGCAGCTGTGAAACAGGTCTTGCTCTTGCAATCGACTGTTAGAAGAGTTTGTTTCAACGTTTCATTTATTTGCCCATTCACTGAATTAGAATAATGTCTTTTCTATTTTCCTGAACTAAGGGAGCAGTCATCAAGATAGTTTAACATGACAAGCATTTTATGTTTAACTGCCACCCACTTTCATGAACTTGGAACTTGCACCAACTTCTGTTAGTAGGCTCCCTCCTCCTTGTTAGATTCCCTTGTAAGTAGGGGTGGCAATTTTAAATTCTGAAGCCTTTTTCGGATTCGGCCGGACGAAAAGGGTCCAACTTGTTCAGAATTTGGGATTGGATTCAGTTTTTTTTAATTTAAACCCGAATCCAATCCCAAATCTCGTTTCTGGACTTTTTGTCATCTCTGCTTGCGAGTTTATCATATTAAACAATTGGATTGATTGATTGTAGGCCCAACTGAAGCTACCTGCTTATCTTGACAACTCACTCTATGCTCCTCATGCAACCACTGTGCCCTTGGCAAAGCAGCAGTTACAGCATCATCAACAACAGCAACACAAGAAACAGCTTTGGGCCACCCAGTTGTCTGCTCAATACAGAAATGTTGGAACTTATACGGGCATGGCTCAGTTTCCGAGTTGGCAAAAGAGCCAAGAGTTGCATACGACAACACAACATGCACGGTTCATTATATCACCTTCTCCCTCACCACCAGTTGAAGTATTAAGTTCCACGTACCATAACATCTCTCAACATCATCTTATGACCTTTCCTTCGTCATTACCTCATGCAAGGATCAAAAAGCAAGATCACCATCTTTCTTCTGTTTATGAAGAAACTGGAGGTGGGTTTCGATCCAGTGGACTGCTACCGCTGCAGTTACTCTAATCAGCATATACGGTAACAGGTTTGGATCAAAAGCCGAAACATTTCCTCGTTCACAAAGAGGTCTGTAACTGGGTAGGAGATTGCAGAGCATGATCAAGCAGGAAATAAACCAGTAAGGTAAAAATCGAGACTAGTCACCGGAAGTGAGCTGCTAGGCAATGCTCCAAGGTGTTCTGTTCTACATCCTGCATAGAATATCTCAATCTTCTTTTAAATGATCATAGTGTTGTTATATTTTTTATACTGACATATGGAGTTTAACTGAATACTAAAGAAAATTGAATTTGAGCATGTTACGATCAACTTTCCACGAGAATCACATTCAAGTCGTGTTCAGCTTGTTGAGGCAATGTTAAGGAGTATGTATTCGTATAGTAATTGTTTACTACTAGGAGAAAGGTTTCACAACCAGCTCAAAGATCTTCAATCTTCCTGAATTGTACATTACGAATATAGATGGATCAACAATTAAGATGGAGATGAAAAGAAAAACATCTTTTCTGGCACAACAGTGAACCGGCAAAAACAGGGAAAAAAGACCAAGAATCCATTTAGTCACTCTTAAAACAAATATACGCCTACTCTAGTTTCTCCAACTCTCCCATTCTCTCTATGATGGCCTGCATGCAAACAAGAATATAAGCATTAGAAGCAGATTCCAAAATGCTGAAGTGTTTGAACCCGGAATGACACAGTTAGGGAATGAAATAGAGGGTGAAAGAGCAGCGGCCGTAGGATGTTACGACATAAGCACATATTTCTTCAATTTCTAACACAAATGGTAACGTTAGTAAGACGTTATTCTATTGATCATCTATAGCTGATATTAACACAAGGATGCCAAATGATACTCACCCTCTTGCTAGTCTCTTGAAGCTCCCCAGCAAGAATGAATTCATCAAGAATCAAGTAAACCTGAGGAAAGAGATTTGAAGATTTTAAAAAGCAATGATGGCATAACAAAAGGTTTTGCTCACAAGGGCAAAGACAGCCATTACAAAAGCATGCAAGCTTATAAGAATGTTACTACTTCGTGCAATTGAATTAGAAAACTCCATTCAAAGGAACCATTAGAAAGAAGCAAAGCTGAAGCGCGGAATATCCACCTCTCCAGTATTGCCCATCTTGGAAACAAGTTTATGCAACTATAATTAGCTAAAACAATAGTTGACACAGTCAAAAAATTTTATGCACAAGGATCAGTGCCACTAGAAGTCTTATGTCAAAGATTTAGGAACCAAATACTAATTAAGGATCTCTTAACTAGTCAAATGAGTATCAATATCATATGATAGAAGGCGGAGGAACAAAGCATTGAATTAATAAGCAAACTAGGCGAATTTGACGAAGAAAAAGTAGACAAACCTTGTGAAAATTAAATACAAGATCTAGCTCACAAACATTGCTGAAGAAATGATCCAATATCTCCACAAACAAATGGATGCACTCTAAGTAAGCCAATTCATTGTCCGTAATGTCCACGCACAATGAGAAGAATAAGCCAGCATAACGTCTGTAGATAATCTTGTATGTACGAAACTACAAGAAGAATATTTACAAGGTTCTTAACACATCATTCTTCATAGAACCGAACATTTTGATGATAACGATTGCACAACCCCAATTTCGAAAGGATCAAGGATATCAATCAAAGGACTTGAATCATTTCACGTAATTAACCGAAACAATCGGGGAATAAGAAACAACCTCAACGAAATTTGTGAACTTGGCGTCTCTATTAACCACCAAACGATGAACCTATACAAGAAAAAGCACTAACACCAATATAAAAAACATTTTAAATTGACAAGAAAATAGGGGAAAAGTCGGAAATTTTCGGTTACGTCGTGTTCGACTTTATGCTTCTCAGAATCTTCGAGCGGAACGTAGTATTTGGCAAGACGAGTCTTGCCTTGCCTGTTTTGAAGAAGTATGAACCGGATCTGCAAAGTTCATAGATATCACCACAAAATGAAAGTAAAAATTCCCGAGTAATTCGTTAAAAGCAATTCTAAGCCCTACCATTCTCTGCTTTATCGATAGATCAAAAACAAAGGGCTAACCCAGAAAGAAGACGGATTAGGGATTGTATAAATGAAATTTCCAGATTTCAATTGTTCTTCATTGTACAAGTTTAAAGCTTTCGAATGGAAAAGTCATAAGTGGGAAAAGTCAAAAGCTCGCGATTAGTGACGAGTGTTTTGACAATCTGAGGTCTAGACCATTGATATGCCTGACTAGTCAAGTTGAGATTGATCTGACTTCTAATCTACGGCTGCGGTGACTTGTATACCTGTTTTAGTCCGTGTCTGCAATGCATCCGAGTGGAGGAACTTCCCACTTAACTGTTTCCGTTTGGGGCCTTGGGAGCAATTTTCCTTTTAAAGTGCGATTTACAAGAAACTCCACCATTCTTTATTTTTTTTATAAAGATCCTTTCCTTTGTGATTTTACTAAATAATAAGTATAAATTAATTTTATTAATTAATTTAATGTAGTCATAAATTACTACTAACATTGATAACAAAACAACAATAACGTCAATTTAGTACAAATTTCACTAAAATTCAAATATAAAAAGTTTAATAATACGCAACCTTATTTCTAATATTTATAACAAAATATTTTGAAATTTGAAATTCATTAGACTTAATCTCTTTATTTATAGTAAAAGAGAAATATAATATTTTATAATAAAAATATGCAAAATTTTCTTTTAAGTTGAGTTTTAGAATATTTTATTTAATTTAATGCATGCAAATTTTTTTATAAAATAAAGTCATTTCCCTTGTAATAAAATAGTAAATATTAGATTTTTTTGTCTAGTATACAAAATTAAATTATTTTGTATTAACCAGTAACTTTATACACATTAATTAAATACTTGAAGGTGAGTCTTTGAGCAACTGCTAAAGTTGTTTCTTTGTGATCATAAGATCTCAGGTTCAAGTCACGGAAATAGCCTTTTTATAAAAATACAAAGAAAAAGCTGCCTATGTTTAGTTGGGCTTATGCCAGTAAAGCTTTTTCTTTAGATCTTTTTTTAGAAGAACTTTTCTAAAAAATCAGTTGATTGTTTGACTGACATTTAAAAAAGAACTTTTTTGAAAAAACTTCATACAATAGACTGTTTAACAACATAAAAATAAAAAGTACTTTTAATTTTAACTATATTTTATTTTGTAATAAAAATTATTTACGCATGTAAATATTATTTAAAATATATTAAACAATATACAAAGCATAATATATTAATTATTATATAATTTTAAACTATATGAAACATAACTGAAAATATATCTAACCAAATCTTTTATATGAATTATAACAAAAGTAAACTAATATCAAAAATAAATATTAAAACATATAAAAAAGACAAATAATATTATATAAATCTCAAAATAAATATTCAAGTTGAGTAAATAATTAAATATATAATAAATTATGAATTTTATTGTAACATAGAAGATGGGTTTGCAAGATAGACGTGAAGATGAGTTTGTGGGTATTGTGGGAATTATGTGTAAAGCATAAAAGCAAAAGAAACTAAAAAATAAGCTTATTAATTGATATGAAAAATCTACCCAAAAAAGTTATTTGAGAAGCTCCAAAATTGAGCTTCTTAAAAAGTTGTATTTTGACTGCAAAAAAAGTCATACTTATTAAAGAAGTACTTTTTTATTTTACAGCCAAACATCTATTTTTTAAAAAGGCTTTTATGATGGAAAAAAAGTTTTTGTTATCCTCCCAAAAACTCGTCAAAACAGGCAGTTAAAAGTATTTAAACTACTTCATCAGTATACATAAAATAATTATATATTAAAGTTATATCATTCTTATATTAAATACGAAGCATAAAAGGGAATCAAAATCTAATAAATACGTTTATTATATACCTATTAATCAAAAGTTTTTATCACTCTAATTATCTAAAAGATGGTATATCAAAAATAAAAATACATTAAATTTATAAATGTTAATCATATTATATTTATTAATAATAAATTTTAAAATATATATTAGAAATTAAGGGCCTTTGGATACGATGGTTTAAGTTGATCAATCGCTTTCATTATCCGAAACATTGGGCCTTTCTCACTCAATAGACATTAGACACACCAACCCCTCAGCTTCACATTCAAATATTGGAAATGTACGGAATTCAAGTGAAGTGGACGCGAAGTAACGAAGCTTCCCTGACCCAAAGAGTGATATTTCTTATGCTCCCTTAGGTCCCAGCTAGCCCCTGTCTATCAAATCCAGTTTAAAAGACCATCCTTGTCTTCAGGCTCTCTTTCTCCACCATGGAAAGCGAAGAAGGAGTGACAATCATTAAAAGATCAGAGATCGATACAAGACCTCCATTTCGTTCTGTTAAAGAGGCTGTTACGTTGTTCGGCGAGAAGGTTTTGGCCGGAGAGCTGTATGCCAATAAGCTCAAAGAGGTAACTTTTTAAGGTTTTAATCTTTCTTAAATCTTCCTTTCAAAAAAAAAAAAATCTTTCTTAAATCTCGCATCTCAACAGAATTCTTGCTGTAGTTTGTGATTATGGAGGATTATGTTCTGCGTTTGGGTGCTGATCAGAAGTACACATGATTGTTCGATTTCTGTTCTGCTCTTTGTCAGTACTAACCCTTTTGTTCTGTCAGTGATACATATGCTTACTTGCGACACAAATTTCTCCTTTTTAGTTGAGCTATTTACGTCGGGGCGGTTGGTTTGGTTTGTAAGCAGGAATCTATAACGTACACATGTTCTCATGTATGATACTTAAATTATTTTAATCCTTTAAATTAATTTAACTTTTAATTTAATTTTTTGTTATTTATAGTTAGTAAAAAAGAGGGATAACGAATTATAAAATAACAAGATCTTTTAAGTTTAGTGTTTAACATCTTTAAATTTTGAATTGTTCTTAAAATATTAAAAATAAAATAATTAACCAATCACACGAGAATTGATAATTTTAATAATTATATATCATCTTTTTTATTGTATATTTTATTATAAAAATAATTGCAATTTAAATACATATTTATTGATATTTTGCAACAAAAGATATAAAAATTATGTTAAATATGAATTTTCACTTGTTTTGTTAATTATAATAATAACATATCAATAAAATAATATTTAAATAAATTATCTAATTTTTAACTCGACTTCTTTACTCTGTTTTCTAGATGCGCCTAGAAGGAACTGAAAATGGGCGGGTTGGTTCCGAGCTTGGGATCGTTACAGCAGAGCTCGAAGAGACAAAACAAGTCCTTGAAAAGGCAAAGGAAGAAAGTATGGCGATGGCAGGTTGCATTTCTTCTCTGAAGGAAGAACTGGAGAGAACAAAGCGAGAGCTCCGGCTACTGAAGGAACGCAAAACCGAAAAGCAAGTACGCACAGAGACAGAAGAAGAGGCGAAGATTACCGTGAAAGCGCCGACGAAGATAGAAGGAGTTGAGTTTCAGAAGAAGAGATACGTAACTTTTGCGAACCCTCCCGCTCTGGTAGCTCAAGCCAGGGTTCCATCAGGAGTTGAAACGCTCGAGAGACACCCTTCTCTTAGGAAGAAGAAGAAGAAGCCATTAATTCCTCTGATAGGAGGAATTTTCTCGAAGAAGAAAGGGGGAGGTCTAGTCGTTTCGCCGAGAGAAGCGTAAGCGTATTTTCAGTTATTTCAATACGGTTTTTAGTTACATTCCAAAAATCGAAGATAGAGAAAAGGAAGATTTTAACACGAAATAAGATACGCGATATTGAATATGTAAGAATTCTTTTAATTTGATTATTTTCAATTTTTGTAAATGTTATTTAAATTTAATCTCTCGTAACTAATTTATGTCGAGGACATGTTTGATATCTTACAAAAAAATTATAAAACAGTAAAATAAATATTAACTATTAACAGAAAAGGGGCTTACGTCTATTATAAATTGGCTTGTAAATTTAATGAGCGGTTTGCATGAGATAATAATAATAAAAATAAGAATAGATATAGTTAAGAATGATAATATCATTATAATTACAATGATTAGTTAAGACGAAAAATTAACATCAATAGTAGTTGGTTTGTAAAAAATAAAAAATAATAAAATTATTATATTTTAATTAATTAATTAACTACAATATATTACAATATATTATTTAGTTAAAATATTGTAATTAATTACAATATTTTAATTAATGACTAAATTATATTTTAACTAATTATATTATAACTAATTAATTAATTATATTATAATATTTTAATTAATGAATGAATTATAATTTAATTAATTATATTATTTCAATTAATTATATTTTAATTAATTAATTAATTACAATATTTTATTAATTATATTGTAATTAATTAATTATATTTTAATTACTTATAATGCAATTAATTATTATTATTATTATTTTAATTAATTATATTTTAATTAATTAATTAATTATATTTAATTAATTAGTATTAAAAATATTTTATAAAAAATAATTATTAAGAAATGAGTTTTATTTCTCTACAAAATAGAGAATATAGAAAATTACTCAAAATTGCAATATCAAACTGTTACCCTTATAATAATAATCAACAACCACTTACTTTTTATTACTACACTGAGAAGAAACTGCACAAATTAATCGAATAAAAGTTCTACAACATCTCAACAATATTCGTATTTGTGATATATGCTATCTAGATAATTATATTTGTGAATTTAAAAAGTATTATTATAGATTAGCAAGATCTGAACAAGAAATGTATATATATATTTTTATTCAAAAACTACCTTATCCGTTGAATGTAAAAATACAACAAAAATTTTAGGAAGGAACAGATAATCACTCAATTGCCCATAATTTAGGTGGAGCTATTGTACTTACCTAAGAATATGCAGTTGAACAATGCCTAGAAAAACAATTGAAACAAATATTAAAACATGAAAATTTACAACCTTGCTGTGTCCAAAATGCAGAAATACCCCAACAATATGGATGTGAGCCGGTTAAACATAAAAGATACCTAAAACGAAAACCTTACTATCATTCCAAATATAAATGGAAACGATATCCATCTAGACAATTTCGAAAGAAACCTTTTAAACCATTCAACAAACCTTATAAGAACTTTTTCAGAAGATATAAATATAGACACTATAAACCAAAACAACGGGATTGTCCTCAGAAAAAGAAAAATTGTAGACGTTGGCTTTGTAAAGAAGAAGGTTATTATGCAAATAAGTGTTCACATAAAAAAGACAAACAAAATAGAAATAATATTCACATATTATATTCTGCTTTTCAAAACCAATTAGAACCTATTGAATCTGATTATAATACCGAATCTACAATCTCATCTAGATATTACTATGAATCTGAATCTGGATCTGAATCTCAAAACAACTCAGAATCAACAATTGAATCCCAACACCACTTTTATACAAGTAGTAATTCAGAATAAAAAAGTAAATGCTTATATAGACACAGGAGCAACTATTTGTATTGCTTCCAAACAATTACTAACTACATGGAAAAAATTAGAAAGACCTTTACAAATTAGAATAGCAGATGGAAGTTTTAAATTTATATGGTATGTAAGCTACTACAATAATATATTAATTGAAAATTATACATTTTCTATCCCTTCAATTTACCAACAAGAATCTGGATTACCTTTGATTATAGGAAATAATTTTCTTAAACTTTATAATCCATTTTGTCAATATTTACATTATATTACTTTAAAAACTCCTTATATTTAATCTATTGATAAAAAATCTATAATTCTAAAAATCCCTATCTATCATACTACCTATTATCAACAGTTAAAGGTTATATCTACCAAATTAGATTCTTTACGATTCTATCTTCTCAACAATATATCACTTCAGTTAGAACTAGATACTTTACTTAATGAAGTTTGCAATGAAAACCCTTTAGATCCAACGAAAAATACTAACCAGGAATTCTTCGAAATTCATTTAAAATATCCTATCCAAGAAATAAATATTCGAAATAATATTCCTTATACCCAACAGGATGTCCATGAATTTATTATTGAATGTACAAAACTATTAGAAAAATGATTAATTAGTCCTAGTACTAGCAAACACTTTGCACCAACTTTTTATGTAAATAATTTGGCAGAACAAAAGCATGGAAAAAGACGTATGGTTATTAATTACAAGAAATTAAATGATGCTACTATTGGAGATGCATACAAATCACCTAGGAAAGATTATATTATTAACAAATTAAAAGGACACACATGGTTTACAACCTTAGATGCAAAATCAGGATATTGGCAACTTAGATTTCATAATAATACAAAAGAATTAACAGCATTTACCTATCCCCCTCAAAAACATTATCAATGAAATGTTTTACCTTTTGGATTAAAACAAGCACCTAGTATAGATCAGAGATTTATGGATAAGAATTTAGAAGGATTAGAAGAATTTACTTTTGTTTATATTGATGATATTATTATTTACTCTAATCAAGATAAACTTGATCATTTGAAAAAAGTTAGAATAGTCTTACAAAGATGTAAAGACAAAGGTTTAATTTTAAGTAAAAAGAAGGTTAAAATAACACAACAAACTATTAAGTATTTAGGTATAGAATTTCATCATGGTTACTTACGATTACAACCTAATATACTTCGAAAATTACAATTATTTCCACATCAATTAACTAATAAAACGCATGTACAACAATTCCTTGGATTATTGAATTATATGTTCGATCAAGGCTTTCTAAAAGAATTGGCAAAAGAACGTAGATTACTACAATTAAAATGCAGCACTAAACAACAATGGAATTGGACACCAGCAGACACCAAAGCAGTTCAAAGACTCAAGGAGATCTGTAAGAACTTACCAACTCTTTATAATTATCTTCCCAAGGATAAACTACTAGTACAAATTGATGCTAGTAAGGATACATGGGCAGGATGCCT
>JAOTBA010000002.1:777677-809386 GCA_025629845.1 Erythroxylum squamatum
ATTGGGACAGTTCAGGCGCTCGGTCACAACACCGTAAGAAAATGGGAAAGTGTCACATACGCATTGCATACATATTTGATTGAATATTTTGAATAGGTGAAAGGCAAGAATGCCTTATACATTTGTGATTTGCTTGAATACAATCGTGTGGTACTTTTGAATGTGCTAATGTGATATAATCTGTGCTTTGTTTGAGTGTTACATGAATTGGGTGAACCATTGATGATGGTTCCTCACTGAGTTCGCAAACTCACCCAAAATTGCATCATATTTTTCAGGATCGAGAGTAGTCCCCTAGCTCCGGAGGGACTGTTCGAGCCGTGTAGATCATTTTGACGGGAGTTTTTATGGCTCACAGGTCGGTCAGCTAGCAATTTTTGGATGACCTAGTTAGGACTGATATTGTATCTTTGTGTTAGTAGCACATTGTACTAGGGTTTTTGGAGTGATGTGTAGACAGTAAACAATGACAGTTGTATAAAGTTACTGTTTTGATGCAATGAAATGGAAAGAGGTTCGGTTTTAAACAGTTGTGATTTTACATTGATGCTTTATTATTATGATGCCATGTGGAATATAGTGATGGTTGTTCGTAGCTCTCTCTTATCGTAGGATATGTACCGGTACGACCTCCAGGCGTCCCGGTGTGTACCCTGCGGTAAGGGGGCGCTACACTATATTTAGTTGCTTAATTTCTTGTATAATGGATGATTGTAATTGTAATATTAACTCTAATTTTTCTTCTAATTGTTTTTGTTGATCGACTAGATCTGATATCTGTTGAGTTATGGTACTCATAATGTATTTTTAACATAAGTAGAAAGTTCAGTAATTTGGTTTTGAATAGTATCTAACTGTCTTTGATGATAGTTTATTGGTGGATTAGTAATCTTGATTTGATTGTTGTTTTCAGGTTCACTAATGTGAAATGATCTGGGAATATTAAAGGAGTAAGATCTACGTAAGGGAGGATTCAAAGGAGTAGAAGAATATTCTGTAAAAGAATTTCGTCTATGAATTGGTGATGACTGAATTGGATATTGTATAGTAGGAAGAGATCTTAATTTATGTTGAAATTTTGTTCCTAATTTGGCTACTTCAGTAAACAATTGGTCGATATAGATTTGATCTGTATTTTTAAACTCAATGCTATGATGAGAGTTGGTCAGAGCATAACTAATCTGGTAAGTAATCGAAAATGTGTATTGTCCTAAAGTCATAAGATCTTCTTTGTAAAATTTATAAGCTATAGTAAATTGTATCGTTTAAATTTTGTGACAATAATAGAATTCCTAATTTTAATCTAGTGTTAAATTTATTCCAATTATTTGATCATTTAAATTAGTCATTCTATCGTCTAAAATTGCTATTCGTATAGGTGAATCAATTCCTTCTTAGAAAGTAGATTTTAATAAAATCTGAATAGTAGAAAGATGAATATATAAAAAATTACTCAAAATTGCAATATCAAACTATTATCCTTATAATAACAATTGACAACCACTTACTTTTTATTCCTTAACTATTGATTACTTGCTAAATTCATCGACCAAGCACCCTATTAAAAGAAAATTTTGAAAATAGGTGCTGGGAAGAGACAAAAAGAGCATGCGACAGAGAGACCCACTGGAAAAGCATAGACTTGCACGAAGCGAGAACATGATTGTTAAGAAAGAGTTACGATTGCTGGGGGTTGAGACAATAGTTACGTAAGACAACCATAATTGTGTCTTGTACTTTCAGGTCTAAAACTTAATGATCAGGGCCACTTTGGTTTGGACTTAAACCACCGAATCACCGATCTTTAATGAAAATTTAATCAAACGGTAATGCTAGATTTAGAAGATAATAGACAACACTTTCTCGGTCTATATCGACTTTTTAGCGATCAGGGGCAGAGTTTTAGGTATGATCAACAATGGATCGGATCATATAAGGTTTAGGTCAAATTTAAGCCCGAAACTAAAACAAATTGGTTTAATTGATCATATTAAATTAGTTTTGATTTTTTTATTCTTTGTATTTTAATTTGGAATTAAGTAATTTATCTCAAACTGATTTTATGTTAAATTCTATGGTTAAAAAACCAAATCAGTTCGACTGATTCATTTGAAAAAATTTTAAACTGACTAATTTTTCAGTTCGATTTTTAACTTTTCAGTTCAATTTATTTAAATAACCATTAAAAATCGCTCATTTTTTTAATTAATGGGATGATTTTCATAAACTAATTGATTTTTGTAAATTAAAAATAATTAATTAATATTTATTTAACGATCCTTCTTTTCAATTAAACTTTAAATTAAAGATATTTTCTTTCGATCGTATTTAGAATTATTTAATTTTATTTAATATTTAACTAATTTTATTACGGTTTAATACCGATTAAACCTTTTATAAAAGCACGTATAAATTTACAACTTTACAATAAATAACAATAAGAGATGTCATTCGAATTCCGATCTTAATTTTGAGAATTAAACCACTGCACTCGTTTCAAAGGACTGAATAATTTAATAAATAACTACATTTTTTTATAAATAGTTTTGAATTTGATTCAACTTTGTTCCCATCTACTTGGTTCTTAGGCATTGGGTGTGATTCCATTTTGATTATGGTGGAGACAGTGACCGGCATCCACCTTCCACGTTCAACGAACCACCAATCATCTGATGAAACAGATAAGAACTTATCTTGTGTGGAGAGGTTGTGACTATGGCTAACGTACTAACTCCATGGGTCCTGACGCCAGACTGGTCAGTTATGGGTAGTCAGCTTTTAATACATATTTATATTATTAACTCATTATCTTCAATCAAAAGTGACAATTTTGATCTATTTCAATTTAGCTTGAAGTTAACAAGTCACGTTGATCAGAATTTAAAACAAGGCTTAAATTTGAAGAGTCTACTCGTCGCTTGACTCGAGCGATTTACCTTTCTCCTTAAAATGATACTATTTTATAATTTTAAAAAAATATCAGATAATTTTAAGTTTAATCCATAAGATGAAGCCGATGGCAAATTCATTCTAATCCAATTTATTATTATATATACCTTCAATATGTGTAATATTTGTGAGCAAATACTCCGCATCGCTTGAATATTTTTAAGTCGCATAAGGTTTAATTTTAAATCTGAATTTAATAAATACAATTTGACATATTATTTTTAATTTTGTTGGACCAATCAAAATTGGAAAAGTATTATCAAAAAGTCCCATAAAAAAATACCCACCCTCATTTCCCATCTCTAATTTATACTCGGGGTTTCCTTATCATCATTATCACCCATTTCGAAATCTCGTGATGAAGCGAGGTTTGAGAAGGTTCGATAGTACGCAGCCTTACTTCTACATAATAAAGAGACTGTTTCTAATAGACCCACATATAATTAAGACAATATAAAAATAATGTAAGGTACAAAAACAATTTATTAAAAAAACGTAAGATGATGAAAATACCAATAATGTAGAATACCTAATAGAGGCCAGATTTATGAGAGCCTAAAAGCCTACAAATTCTATCCCTCCTTGACACTCAATAAGCAACAGGACTTGTCTCCAAGCTCCTACTAAAATGGCCCCTTATTATCTCCACACTTATCGTGCAATCTGCGCAACGTGACACGACATTAGAGAATAATTATTAATTTATTACCTGATAAACTCAAATGCAGGTGACAGTCACGGACCAACTACTAATTTATTATTATGGGGTCAACGCTTGCAACTTTCATCAGTCGAATCTCAGTTAATGAGCTAATCCAAGCAAATAGTAGTTGGATTAAGTGAGGACATTGACAAGAGAGACACCTGTGAAGTAGACCAACTGTACTAATCTTACCTTATCTTTCACTGTCTTTGTTAGTAAGTAATTATTCATATATTCAATAAATGGGCATAGAATAGAAGAAGTACTGAATAATAATGACAAGTGATCTGAATCTATTCCTTACACACACTCTTTATAAAGATGGATTCGTTAACTATGTGCTAGATTTTGAGGGATTAGAATAAAAAAAATCACTTAAAATTAATAATTAAAAAACAAATTGGATAAATTGAAGCATACAAATTTTGAGTTGAGTTTTAATTTTTGGGTTTGATTAATTTTAATAATTTATATTATTACTATTAATTAATCAGTTAATTTTTTAAAATTAATTATTTTGTATATTATATTAAATCAATTAATATTTATTTAATTTTAAAATTTTCGATAATAAGTATCGCCTCCTTTAATTATACTCCAAATTAATCAATTTTATTTAATATTGAGTTAATTTTATAAAGATCTAATACATATTAAATAGATTAATTTAATTTTGATCCAATTTTTAGAAGATGATTATGCTCCGCGATTGCGTAATCTCATCAATTTTAGATTTTCTCGAAACTCCAAAGCCTCTTCATAACTTGGGATAAAGTTTTTTGTTTCGATTATAATATTTTTATTATATTATATTAAATCTTATCTACGTATTTACATCTATTTTATTAAATCTTTTTTATATATTTAGGTAGATTCTGCTTAAATATTTAAATAAAATTTAATAAAATAGAATATAATACCGTAACTAAGGAAGCACTTGGTTTACAGAGGGCAATGAGAATAGGAATGAGAATAAATATAGTGAGTAATGGAAATGGATATAATCATTATAATTATAATGGTTGGTTAAGATGAAGGAATGATTACCATTACTATTGATAGTGGTTAGTTTGTTAAAAGTGTTAGAGAAATAAAAATTTGTTTTATATTAAATTTTAAATATATTTTGAATGATTATTTATAATTTATGCACCCTAATTATAATGACAAAATGTTTAAAATTAAGTATATTCGATTTTTCCTTTCTAATAGCTCTTGAAGAAAAAAAATACTATAGTCTTTTCTTGCATCAACATATCATTAGTCACATAATATTCTCAAAATATAGTTTAATTATTCAAAATATTATGCAATTCATCGACACAACTATAATATTCACCATTCTATTGCTATAGTAAAATCAAGTAATATAGTTTAATATAATTTACTTTCCTCTGATAATGCAAATGATGTTATATTTTAAGTAATTAATAATTAATTAATTATATTTAATTAATTACATCTTAATTATATTTTAATTAATTAAATAGATTTTATCTTGATTAATTTTTTAATTAATTAATTAATTAGATTTTATCTTAATCAATCAATCAATTAATTAATTAATTATATTTAATTAAAAAATTAAAAAATTATTAGTATCGCTAAGAATCAAACTCCCCCTAAATATGTGTTGGCAATTATAACCAGCTCACTGTGCAGGTTTTCAAGTCGTCTTGTCAACACACTATTGTTGATTGGTCGTGGTCAAAATTAACGTCTTCCCTCCCCCACCACTTGCAAAGTGCAATTACTCCCAAGATAATTTCACGTGGTCCTCATAATTTTTGGTCCACTTGACTTAGAACACCAAACTAGGTTTGATTTAGATTGATAGATTGATCATGATGATTCAACATTTTTCTAAGAGGGTAGCTAGTAATTTTTATTTTTCTATTAAGCTTTAAATAAAGTACGCCTGGTCGAGGTAGTAAAGTAAGAGATATAAAGTTAAAAGATTATGTGTTTAATTTCCTTTATATGTCATCTTTTAATCAAGTCTATCGTACAAAGCTTGCCTAATACGAAATACTCAATTAACATAATTTGCAAACTATTACGTCAATTTAAAATTTTAATCAATGCGCATCTTTAAATCTCGTGTTTAGTAAAATATCTCATGTAATTCACAATAGCTAAGAACAGTTATGTACATACAAACTTGCAAGGGGAAGCTTAACCCAGAATATTTTGTTTCTTTTTCTATTGTCTTTTTTTTCCAGACAAACCCATTTCGATTTATTTTTTAATTTAATTGCAACTAAAACAACAGACCATTAAAAAACAAAAGTACAAGGCGTAGAAAGAACTGGAATAAAATGCAGATACTAAGGTACTAAGACTCCAGTGCTCTGTAGATAACGACAAAACAAGGCAGAATCGCTCTTGGATTGAATACGTACAACTCCTCGAGATTTGAGTAAACGCCGCCGTATCCGGCTACAGAATCGTAGGAACCAGCGACCAACCCACACCCGCCCCCGCCACCATCCTCCTCTGCCACGGACGGCGCCGCGTCCTCCGCCGCACGCTTCACTCTACCCGCTATCACTCGACACACAATCATCGCCCTCCGCCCGTTCGGACAACCCCCCAACGAGTCATGTGCCCGCCCGCTACTAGCCGTCGTGCGGACTCCCTTGCTCTCTTTCCCTTCGAACCCGTGTCTGATGATCGTGCACACCCCGCAGGCGGGAATCGACCCGCACAGGCTGGACGCGCCGCGTGCGCCGAGGGAGCACGTGAGGCTCGTGCAGTGAAACCGCAGGAGTTCGTTGCCGTCGGCGGCGCATCTGGGGTTTTTTTTCGTGCTGTTGAGCGCGCGTGTCTTTACCGCGTCTCTGCAGTCCTCGAACCGTTGGATCGTGCGTTGCGTGTTGTGGACCTTCAGTATCCGTTCGATCTTGCAAATGGGACTGTCCTTCTTAAGCCAGCTTGATTTGAAGATGATCTCCACTATGTTTCGACCCGAATCCTCCGGGCCCAATTCGGACACTGCTCAGTCATCACAAAAGAAAAGAAAACAAAACAAAATATCCCGATGCAGGTGAGTAAGGTTTTCTCGAAATATTATCCATTTATGGGAAAAATCTACTTCTACTTGTCGGTGGGATCAAGTATCTTTAACGTAACTGACCGTGACGGTTTGTTTTGATCACAAAAGGCCACACCATGGCATGAAGTGAAGTAAATTCTGGTTCTCTCAAGGACAGCTGTGCAACGTACACAAATGGTCCCACGTTGGAGTCTAAATCTTCTGTCCAATATTATGGTTTTTTATTGTATCTAATAAATCTCAGCCATTTATTTATGTAGGGTCCGCATAGAACCTGCGTGGGTCCCATAAAATAAATGGTTGAGATTTTATGAGACAGAATAAGACAGAGTAAAACTGGATAGAGGATCTGGTTCACCGGTAGAACCTTAGAAGTGGCTTATTATGATAACCCAATTATTTAATTAATTACTGATTTAGAATAAATTATTTTTAATAATGTTTAAAATTGTTAATTTAAAGTGTAAAAAAAAAAGTAAAAGTAACTGTAAAAAAGTCAGGAGAATAATTACCGGCGTGACGAACTTTCTGATGAAGCTCCAAGCTTTCCATCTTTGGGAAGACTTCACCGCAGTGAGAGCAGGTGCATATGGTGGTCCTTGGAACTGGATACCTGAATTATTAAAGTACTTAATAAATTTTCATTAATTGAGAGGTCACAATTAACGTGAAAAAGAGCAAACACATACCTGCTTGGGTCGACGATCGTGTGACACTCATAACAACCAGAAAGCTTCCTGAACTGCATGCCTCTAGACGTGTAACTCGTACCACCGTTGGATCTCCTCGTTTCAGCGAGTGACCTGGTTGATGGCAACGACGACCCGGAAACCGGCTTTCGACTGAGTAAACCGGCTTCTTGACCCACGGTGCTACTCTCCGGCGAGTTATCGGCTCTGTGAACAACCCTCGTGTTGCCATGAACGACGTCTCTGAAACTGCATATAGACCTGCAGGAAGAACCCAGCTTCGAGTAACCGGTGGAGGAGTTCTTGGAAGGGTCGTGTACGTTCGACCCTTCGATCTGCTTGCAGGTTATCAGGTTCTTGATTTGGTCCCATGAAGATGGCTGCTTCTGCTTTTCCTCATGAATCTGCTTTCGTTTGCGTTTAGGCAGTTGCTGCTTCTTCTTCTTCGAGTCCGTTTGTTCTGGTAAGAACGTGAGGATAGCCATTAAAACCAAGAAAGGTGCAACAGAAGATAAAGGAGAAGTAGTTGCAGTAGAAGCTCGGCTCTCTTGTCATATGCGAGAAAGATAAAGAGAGAGAGACCCAGAGATAGAGTTGTGTGAAAATGGTGGGAGAGATCCAAGAAGAAGGGTAATAACGAGAGAAAAGAGAGTGAGTAGTTGACCTGTTTTGGTGGGTCTATGCCTTTAGTTTATAAACATTATTCCATGATATTATGTCACTCTAATCTCGGATTAACTACTGGTGTGTTTCTTTTTATAAGCAAAGACCACTTTCGGAGATTTAGACAACTAAACCAATCTTCAGTTCAGTTTGACGGTTGACCGTTTAATGACAGGCCCTGGTTAGCTAAGTGAAGTGAATGGCAAAGTTCACTTGGTAGAGGACTCTTCTCTGTAACGCACTGTTGGTGCGAGATGATAAGGTCTCATATCAGAACACGTTATGTGTTTGTAGGAGCTTGGACTTCCTTGTTATCGTTACATGCAAAGGATTTTGATTCCTTTTGGAAAAATTTCAACATTCCCCTTATATACATCACGTAATTTGTAATTGGCAGATTTAATTTATTTCAACTTAAAAATTTTTGACAAAATTTTTAAATTTCATTAATTATTAATATAGATATAATTTATTTGAGATCAATTAATTAAAATAAATTTAAGTAAGTTTAGATTCAAACCGTTCCATTAATAACCATGTTTATATATGTTTATTACACTCCATCTTTACGTCTCAACGGGACCTCAATTAGCTGTTAATGTTGACATATGTTTTATATACTCCGACTTGAATTTTCAGCGAAACCTCAACCGGGTGTTAATAATGATATACGTTTTATATATTCTAATTTTGCGTATATATGTTTTATATATCTCAAACAAAAAAGGAATTATTTATAAAAATATTAAATTTGATAATTTTGATAAGCTCAATCTTTAAATTCAACTTTATATATATTTGTGTGTGTGATATATCTCCCCGCAAGAAGAAAGAAAAAATCGCTCAGAAGGGTTATTGCAGTATATGTCTCACCTCCTCCGTCTTTCTGCCTCTCTGGGTTCATGTACTGCAACACCTACTATTCTATCATTAGGTAAAGTAATTAATGGCTTGAGGTAAGTAAGTTAACTAAAGATTCCAACTAATAGAATAACAAAGAAATTCTAGGGTTTGGCACATTAAAAAAATGGAAAGTACGGGCATACTGGTTATTTTAAGCACATGAAAAAAAAACTGGGCCCAGGATCCGAAGAGACGTTAAAAAAAACAAGAAGAAAGAATAGGGAAGAGTCTTGGTGCTGATTTTGAGTCTTTCCATGTCTCCCGCTGTCCATTTGGGTCGACAAGATGAACACATTTTACTCTTCGAGAAATGCCCAAATCAACAAAGCTCCAACCAAATGCCTCCTCTTTCGCTACTAATTAATTAGCCACTCACCACTTAAAATTGCATCCAATTGTCAAGTTTTAATTTGTATATACGCAGTCTGTTACGTGCCATTAGCGTAATACAAAACACAAACCTCTAAAAGGGCTTGATAATTAACTTCAAGCTAGGTCCGTTTCAACCTAACCTAACCGAAGTTAACGAACCAGTTCGATTTGATTAAAATTCAAAACAAGCTTAAGTTTTTCTTTTTGAATCTTTCAAACTTCGGGTTAAGGTTGACGTGAAACTTCCTCTTAAAACAAGTTCTAACTTAACTAAATTTTAAATTCTAACTTACGTTGTTTGATCTATCTAATCCGACCTAACCCTGCATGTACCAATTGTTGCAATTACCGGTTTCACGATTATATACATATGCAAGAAAGTGTAGGCTTAGGTATACGGATGTGATTATACAATGATACGAAAACTACAAAAGGCAAGCAACAAGAGATTAGAGATGCCATCTTTCAGGGAGTTGTTGGAAGTCAGATACTAGATTCCTCTGCCAACTATTTGCTTAACTAAATTAGAGAGCGACGGTGTTTTCTTGTCGTCTGCTTCTTATATGACCCGACAACCGTCTGTGAATAATTGCCACCGAAACCATTTAATTAATTTTGATGTTAGGTGATATTTCACTTATTGGTATAATATATTTTAGGATAAAAGAAATAAACCTCTTTTGTAGTTTAAAAAATCTCAATTTTTAAAATTATTGAAAAAATTATCTTTAATTTTTATTATTCAAAAAATATTTTTAAAAAATTAAAAATTAAAAATAACAACGAAATATATATAATATAAACATCTAGTCTAGTTAAGTGTTAATTATAAGAAAATTTAATACAACTCTTAAACTAAAACTTAAAATAATTAAATTCAACATAAATAAATAATTTATTATGATTATTTTCAATTTAATTCATTCAGGTCGGGCTTAAAAGTTGAGTTAAATTATCATATTATTAATATTTGATTAATTCATTTTTTATGTTCATACTACTTATGTTTATTTAGGGTTGTCAATTTTTTAAAAATAATTTTTATAAAATAAAAATATAAAACAACGTAATCTTTTTAATTAGCTTCAGATCTGACCAACTCAGGCTCAGACTTACCTTAGGCCTAATTATTCTAAATAAAATGATATTATTTTGCTTAAAATAATTAGGTCTCGTTTGACCCATGAACCGGTCAATTAAATATAACTAAATTTAAGTTTTTTTTTTTTAAGTAAAACGATATTGTTTTGCTTAGAATAAGTAGGTTTTAAGTCAGTACGAGCTTGAGTTTGACCTATAAATCGGTCAATTAAATATAACTAAATTTAAGCTTAGAGCCAAAATTTATCATCAGAATGACCTTTAATATATTAATATGAGATGTTACAATTAGTTTATAACTAATAATTAAGGATAAAAAAAGTGCAATCTTCTCTGTTTTCGAATCTTGCATGCTAGTAAGCTGGATTAGTTAGAAGTACCGTAATTATCTTAATTGCATGACACGATTTGCGAATCTTATACACTGATTTCTGCACACATGCTATTGCCTAGGCCTGGGGCCTGACGTTATGGTTTATAATTTATCAGCGGACGCACGTGCATTGGAATTTCACTATTCTAATGCTGTGTTTGGTTACCGTCTTCGGACGTGAAGACAGATGACGAGGACACAAAAATTTTGTCCTCATGGTGTTTGCTTACCGTCCTCATCAATTTTTGTTCCGTCCTTAGAGAACGAGGACATAACTTTTTGTTCCACTCAAAACTGAAGTACATAAATTTTTGTTCGATGAAAAAAAAAAAGGGTCTAAAATAACCTTATCTTTCCAAACCTAAGACTAATAATAATATTAATTAATATTAAAAATCTAGGTACGGCCTTAACTACTTACAAAATGTAAAAAAGGTCAATATAGCCGGTGCATAAAGCTCCCCGCTTTGAGGGAGCATAGATAAGATTACGATGTACGATTTTTTTTAAAATCATTACAAAAAAGTTGTTTATGTTACTTTAAACTGTGACCTAATGGTCACAAATGAAGGCTCACTCTCTGAATACTTACAAAATGTAATTTACTATAATTATGATTATAGTTTATTCCATACTCAATTTTTGAAACGAACCAAAAATATTGGTCGAATTTAGTTAGGATTATGACTAATTTCAAACTCATAAGCATACAAATTATTCTCTATGAGAGTAGAAGGAATAATTAAAAAATCAAATCGATTTAGTCTATTCAATTAATTTTTTTTTGAATCTATTAATTTTTTGTTTGGTTATAAATTTTTTGATTCAATTTATCTTAATAATCCTTATTGTTAAAAATCAACTAATTTATTAATTAATTTTGTGAATTAATTTTTTAATAAACTAAAATAAATAATTTTTGTTTAACAATTTATTTTTAATTAAACTTTAATTTTTCATTATTTAAGGATAGTCTCTTTTTTAATTTTATTTTAATTGTATTAAATATTTATTATATACTAATTTTATGATATTTAATATTAATTTAACTTTTAAAAATTTTTCATCTTACAAATAGCTTCTCACTTTGCGACTGAACTTGTAACAAATGAGTAACTTTAGGCTATGCTTCGTTAGAGGTTTATTAATAGAATGAAATTAAATGTAATATTATTATATTATTTAGAGGAAAGTTTATAATGAAATAAAATAGAAGAGTACGGTTTCATATTATATCTCATTTCATCTTAAACAGTAAATTTGAAAAACTTTCGATTTAGGAAGTTTATGATGGAGTGTAAAATAATTAATAACTTTATACTATATTATATTATAAACTCTCAATTCAAATAACATTTCACTATATTACATTATGAACCATTCTATCTCTCCAAAATAACAAATTTTTAATATTATATTTATTTATATTCCATTTTATCATATTATATTTTATTTTATTTTATTCCATTCTAATATATTAAAAATCTTAGGTCCAACCAAATATAGTCTTAATAATTACGGGAGCTTTTCTTGAATGCTTTAACGGAAGAATGGGCTTTACTTGTCTTTTGGAAAACCATAGTTACATATTAAACGACCTGCCGTTGGCTTCTCATCCCTCTCGTGAAGCTTAAACCCTAACAAACGTGGGTTTTATGCTTTGACAACGTCTTTTGTTTCAGTTTCTAACTTAAGTATCGTTCTTTCTTCTCCAAACTCTTTAACTTTTGTACAGTCAAACTACTTCTAAGTACTCTCTGTTGATCTTTCGCTTTTTTTGACTCTGGTGTTCTTTAACAAGGAAATAGCATGTCCCAACTTAACGTCAAATCGGAGGCAACCCAAAACCCGAGAGTGACATGGGAAGGTTGCAGTGTGTTGCTCGACGTTAACGACGGTGACCGTCTGGTGTTCGCTAGGCTCACGGCGGGATCGTAAGTTATTTTGCCGCCACGAATCGTTTTAAAATTCTTTTAATCACGTGGGCGATTACGTTAATGCGGTCTTTGCAATTCTTAGGACACTGAAAATTGGCAACAAGAATTACTCATTGCGGCCATTGATTGGCTGTCCGTTCGGTTCTGTCTTCCAAATTGAGTACGGGAAGGATGGCTCGGCTTTGTGTCGAGTTTTTCCCTCCAAAGAAGGTCTGTTCCTCAGGATTTTGTTCGTTTTGTATGGTTTACTTCGTCAGTGGCATTGTTTTGTGAATTTAGTACTCTTCATGATCACATCGGTTTAAAAGTTCTTGTTTTAATTGTTTCTTCGAGAGTATTTTAATGTGTTGTTCTGTTCCTTTATTTTTCCTCAAAACTTTTTCTAGTTTGATTATGTTTTGTACTATAGGTAATAATGCTGAAGAGAAAGGGGATTGTCAACTGATGGATGAGTCCAAGGATAATCGAGCTCTTGTTGATAATAATAAAGCTCAAGGCCTCAGTAGCGAGGACATTGATGAAATGCGGAGGTGAGTACATCATATTCACATGCCTGGTTCGATGTCTTGCACTCGGAATAAATTCCAAGCAATGTATTGGATATGTTCATTAAAGCTATTAATGAGAAGTCCAACATCGAAATGGGTTAGTTTGCTAATTTTTTCCGTATGGATTAATGGTGGCATTAGTATTTAGATCGATTAGTCATCGATTGTATGAGCAATCCTATCGTTAGATTAATATGTTTCTCCTGAGAGTTTTTGGTACTTTTGATCAGACAGGGTGCCAAAGGTGATGAGATAATTGAAGCTCTGATTGCTAACAGCACAACATATGATAAGAAGACATTGTTCTCACAGGCATGTTTTTCATGTATTATACAGGCTTTTTGATGCCAATATGTGTTTGATTTGAAATTTATCTGATATCTAGTTTTCATGCAGGAGAAGTATAGACGTAAGAAGCAAAAGAAGTATGCGCCTAAAGTCCTTCTAAGGCGACCTTTTGCTCGTAGGTAATCCATTCTTATGTTCTAGTTAATATTAGTTAATGCTTCAGTTCAGCGACATCTGAATTCATAAGAATCTGAGAGGGCTGGCAAACATGTATGGTTGAAAAGAGCTGCTTCTTAATGAATACATGTTCTGTCTTGTTGTGAAAATCATGGTTCAGACACTCAAGACCTTATATGGCGGTGTTAATAATGAGCTGCCGTGAAATTACTCAGAAGTTTTCCGTTGCATTCAATGATATTTGTTGTATATGTTTACTCTTTGGTTGTTTCATAACAATAACGTTATTAGAAAATCTTGTTTCATTAGTAATGATTTTTATCTGATAAATAAACTTTCTGATATTGTGCTGCTATTGTTCGTTTCAGCATATGTGAAGCATACTTCAAGAAGTATCCAGCTAGAATTGGGTAATTCTACTGTTGGATCCTTTTTACCCATTTAAGTTCAACTTTTTTCATTCCTAGTTAATTTCATTGTAACTTATTAAGTAAGCAGGTTGCTATATTAATGTTTTATGGGATTTTCTGGTGACTAGGTTTCTTTTTCTTTTCTTACTCCCACTTGTTTGAGGTTCACTTATTTAAGTGCACACTGGGTCCTTGTGCATGATTTCTTTGCCTGTGATACAGATACCTGCGAGTAGATGCGTTATCCCTGATGCTTTCAATGGCTAATGTTACTGCAAACTCGGATGTCCTTGTGATGGATATGGTTGGTGGCCTTCTCACTGGGGCTGTGGCGGAGCGTTTAGGAGGTTAGCACTCAGCTGTATAGACCAGACTATTTATAGCTTGAGTTGGATGACAAAGAAAAAGAATTTGTACTGTAATTGTAGAACTTAAAAAGAACATATGTTTAAAATAATCTTCTTTTTTAACAGGAATGGGCTATGTGTGCAATACATATGTTGGAAATACTCCACATCCAATGGAAATAGTGAAGATATTCAACTTCAATAATGAAATCTACAAAAGGTAAACCTTTTCTAGTATCATATTTGCAAATAGAGAAAGTGAATACGAGTCTTCATTTCAGTAGTAGGAATCACCAATCTTCCTTCGGTTTTCTTAACCAAAGAAAATTTAATTTATCGAATACACGCTAGAATAGTGGAATTTTTTCTGGGGGCGGTTAGTCGCAATTCTTTAGAAATTTATTCTATGCTACCACCTCCTGGTTGGTTGCTAGGTACGGGAGATTCAATGTTATGCGTAGGCTTGGTAGCACTCTGGTTGAGTCTTTTCCATATACTGGATGGAGGGCCTGACGTGCAATACTATCTATTTTAAATGGATGCTCTTTAATTTCAGACTTTCATTTGAAGCACTTATTTTGCTATTCTGCAAAAGACTTCCATTTGAGAATTCTGGTAATTTACTTAAATCCAGGATTGTACGGGCTTCTCTGGATGATCTATGTCTTGGTCAAGCAGAAATTTCCGAGAAAATTGATCAGGATGAAAACGGAATTGAAGATGATTCAAAAGTAAGTGCACTTCTTTCCTGTGTGAATCTTTTCTTGTTGTGTTCCAACAAGTGGGGGAACAAAATTCTTGCAGGTTCAAGATTCATCCGTTAACACGGAAGCATTGCACTTGGCTGAGCATGATATTGATTTGGATCCTCAGACTTCTGTTTCTGAAGTAAGCCAAATGTGCAAAGCCCCTAAACCCGGAGAAAAGGCATCAGAAGAAGCTGTCGAGTTGTGGAGAAGAAATGGCTTTTCATGGTAGATAGAAAGTGAACAAATGAGGATCTCGCTTTAGATATTATTCGTGACTAATAGCTTGAACTTTGTGCAGTCTGATAATTGCTGCTCCAGATTCCGATGCATGGAGCTTAGCTAAGGATCTTGTGCCCCTTCTATCATATTCAGCTCCATTTGCCATCTACCATCAGTATCTTCAGGTCATTTTCTTTGAAATCATGAGAATTTACGAGCATTGTGTTATTCGGGCAGATGACTGACTTTACTTTTCCAATGCAGCCTCTTGCAACATGCATGCACAATCTACAGTGTGAAAAAATGGCAATTAGTTTGCAAATTTCAGAACCATGGCTACGTGAGTACCAGGTCTGTGAGCTACCCAATAGTGACACTCCTAATCAACATTCTTTCATATAGACACATCATGCACATTAAGTATTTTGATATCAGCATACATTGTGCGAGAAAAATGCAGGTTCTTCCGTCAAGAACTCATCCGTGCATGCAGATGAGCGCGATTGGAGGTTATATTCTTAGCGGGACCAGAGTATGCAGCAATCAACAAACCCCATCTTGAAAAGAATGATACTGTGATCTTTGGTGCTTACCTGCATACTGCATGTGTACATTAAGTTTGAATGAGCTAAATTTATATTTCTTTGTCGTTTCCCAATTTTAGCTTCAAATACGTGCCATAATGCTCTTGGAAACTTGCAATCCTGCGAGTAAAACAACTACTGGTAGGATTTTGACCTGGTTTCCATGGATATTGTAATGTATGGTATTACAATGACAGTGGGAATTATTGTAACTTCTATTCAAGAAATGTTCCTTTTAATCTCTGAGCTTTTAATACTTAGCCCCAACATGTTGAGCTCGAACTTGATCGCGATTGAATGTCGGAGTCCAATCAGATTCGAATATTCAAATTTTAATTTGGTCAAATACAAATTTATCATGTTGACTTTAGGTTGGCTCTAACAGGTCCTGTTTGGCAATCAATTAATTGCATTAATTGTTAGCTGATTTTATTAGCTAAATTAGCTGATTTGACCAGTAGATTGTATTAGCTGTTTGTCATTTGATTTTTGGTAAAATTAGTTGTTTAGTATTAATTGGTTACGTGTAAAATGACTTATGAGGATATGATTTTAAAAAAAATATAAGGATATGAATTTTATATATCTTAGTATTTTATTAAATATTCTTATAAGAATTTAAATTTTAGATATTTAATTTTACAAAAATTACGTGTATAACTTTAATAAAAAAACATATAACATATAATAATAATAATAATAACAATAATAATAATAATTCATCGTTAAATTTTCTATTAATATGAATGATATAGCAAGCTACATCATATTAGTATTTTTTCATATAATATATATAAATTTTATTATTTAATAAATTTAAAATGATTTATAAGAACGTAACTTTTTTTGTCAATAATAATAGAACAAAAGTTAAATTTTACAAAAAAAATTCCAAATGTTTCTAATCTATAACTGTACAAAGGGTAAATTTGTCTTTTAATACATAAGTCACAGATCTTCGTGGCGGGGCAAAGGAGTTTAAGCGGGAAGTTTATATTGAACGAGAGTTTACACACAAAGCTTCTTTCAAATTCAATTCGATTCTGGACTCTTCTCTTCACCTCCAAACACAACTCTGCTGATCTCTTCCTCTTTCTCTCTCTCTGTGTGTGATGGTGAACTACGGCGGAGATCTCAGTTGTACTCGTACACCTCATCCCTCGGAAGTTAAGTTGCGGTTACTTTACGCTCGTTCTGATCCGAATCGAAACCGATCTTCTCCTTCCTTGACTTTCTCTTGCGGGACGCGGAACATGAATTCCTATCGTTCTGTTGCTGTATGTAATGGCGATCACTGCTCGTCTATTGACGGTCTCTCTGGCTCTCAATTTGTAGCAGACCGAAGGCATCCTGTTTCCGGTGGACTCGCGGTTGGTTTCTTTTGCTTTTCTTAGTTGATCTTCGGCTTCTTTATGTGATATTGTTTCTTTGAATTTGATTGCTCGGTTTCTGTGTGTATCGTGTAGTGCTGCTTTCTGTTTATGGATTTCCCGCGCAAACTTAGCGACTAACTTGAATTTTGATAGCCACAGTTTCTCCTTTTGATTCGGTTACTTTGATCTGTATATTTAGATGACTGCTCGTTTCTTCTTCTTTCTCTCTTTGTATCAATCTTATATTTCTCCCTGTTCTTTGATTACCCGCGTAAATATCTCTTGCTCTTGCGTTTTCCAAAAATAGTATATTGTGATGACCGCGATTTCTCCTTTTGATTTCGGATTCTTTGATTGGTAATTTGAGATGGTTATACGGACTAGATTTTAACTATTTCATGTCATATTGTATTTCTCTCAGTTTCTTGGTTTTCCAGCATAAATATCGTATTCTCTTGCTTTATTCAAATTATGTGCATCGTTGGGATTTAACTTTTGTCAGTACATTAAAGGCTCTGATACGTTTTTCTACTGGCTTGACGTTTCATAGGTTTATCTGCTCTTTCATGGTTCAAATAACTGGTTATATGTAGCTGAGCTGGATTTTAGATATTGATTATGTTGGCTTCAGTATGGGCTTGGCGTTAAACGTATTTAAGATGTTAAATAAAGAAATGGAGCAAAATTTAGGATGTTAGTTCTAATGAATATGAGTAAATGCAGTGAGGTATGGCTTTTGTATATTTTATGGTTCGCGCTTGCCGTAACTGATTGTCAGAGTTTGATTGATGATTTCTTCAACTTCAACATTCTTAACGGAAACTGTTCCGATGTTTGCAATTCAAGATCAAAAATGACGAAATAACTTGTGACGTTTGTGGCAACAAAGAGACACCTGTTTCTGTTAGTATGGTCGTAGTTGCTGATCCTATCCCTAATCCTGAGTCCTGTCCAAGGCTAAGGCATAAGAAGAAACCAAAGCTCGGAGAAAATGGGAAGTCACAGGCTCAAAGATCAAATACTGGTAAAATCTTTTCATACCATTACGTGACACACTAAAAACATATTATAAACTGAACCTGTTAGTAGCATCCCGAGTTTATTATCAAGTGTTTTCTTCAGTTTTAAGGTCTGTTGATGGTCTGAATTCCGGCGGTGGCTGCAGATACGATAGTTCTTTAAGTAAGATTATAGTGAATAGTTTCTACCAATTTACCTTTTTGACACTTGTAAGATCCTAAAGATTAAAGGGAATAATTGCTTTTGACAGGCTTCTTAACCCAGAAATTTGTCAAGTTGCTTCAGGAGGCAAAAGATGGGACCCTTGATCTAAATGAAGCTGCAGCTCTGTTGGAGGTAACTTAAAAATTAATTGCATATGCAGTAGTTAACATTATATTTTGGCTTCCGGAATGACAGTCTAAGCTTGAACTTTTTGGCTATCGGATATCAGGTTCAAAAGAGGAGGATATATGACATCACAAATGTTCTAGAAGGGATTGGACTGATTGAGAAAACTTCTAAAAATCACATAAGGTGGAGTTTTGAGCTTTTCTTGGATACTATCTGTCGTTTTGGTGTATTGGTAATTAACCAAACTGGTCTTATAGGGAACTTGGTGATTGGGGGCCGAAGAAGTGCGATCATCGTGTTATGGGATTAAAGGTACTAATATGTCCATTTTTATTTTTCAAATTGCATTAGAATTTGCATTGGATTGAATGTGTTACCAACTGACATTAAATTAAGACGGTTGGATACCATTATATCATGACATAGTATGTTATTGGATTAAAGGTACTCATATGTCCATTGTTATTTTTGAAATTGCATTAGAATTTGCATCGCATTGAATGCGGCATCAACTGAAATTAAATGATGGTTGGAGACCATTATGTCATAACATATATGGTATATAATGGAAACTTATGTTAAATTAAATTAATTCTGTTATTATTGGGTGATTATTAGTGAATTGAAAATTTTATTTATAAAAATATTTTTAATATTTATGATATTAATGATTACTGATAGAATGAAACTTTTTTTCATTCTAAATTTGTTTTCACTTTTGAAATATAATCATTAAGGATGAAGTACAAAGATTGTACAGTGAAGAACGCAAGCTCGATGAAGCTATAAGGTTGGTTCTGTGGTTTAAAAGTGATGACAATATTTCGTTCATTATTGATGTGTGTGGTAGCTTTTGGCCTTTGACCTTTGACGTTTCTTATTTCCCTCAGAGAAAAGGAAGAGCTTTTGAAGGCGACTCGTGCAGATGATCACAATAGAAAGTAAATGCTACAATGCTCCCTCTATTAATATGGTTTTTGATGTAATTCAACTTTTTGACTTACTTATCTTGCCCGTGTTTTCAGGTACCTCTTTCTCACGAGACAGGATATTATCAGCCTTCCCTCCTTGCAGGTATGACTCATGGGGATTTCCTTTACGTCATTTTGTTTCTCGTCGCCTCTAAAGCTCACTGACTATTATCCCTTTTGCTTTTCACTTCCGAAGACTTCAACTCTTATCGCAATAAAGTGTCCTTTTGGTTGTTACCTTCAAGTTCCTGACCCTGATGAGGTATGTACTGTTGACTGAAGGAGCTTCAGAACGTTATATATCTTATTGGTATGCGATTTAATGGCTGTTCACATGAGCAGGATTCTGCTCCAGCTCGATATAGAATGATTATCAGAAGCTCTGTAGGAGGACCAATTGATTTGCATCTCCTGAGGTAAAGTGTTCTTCTTATGCTTCGAATATGGAAAAAGTTGAATGATGATTATTTGGTGGACATTAATTGTCATTTTTATTATAAATTATATAGTAAAATATATGATTTTTATAAAATAAAAAATTATTTAATTTCTATCTTAAATGATCACCGACAATTTGTTTATTTTTTAAAAATGTTTATATAAAAATGAAATAAAATATAAATAGCTGTTTGAAATAAAATCAAATATGAATTAATCAGAAATAAAGTTTCATTTTACATACCATTTAGTTCTTTTAAATATACGGAGTTGCAGTTTTTTTTAAATCCTTTTGATGTTTTTACACGACACACTACCGTAATGTGAACAAACTTTGTTTTTCTGTGATATGATTAGGCTTACGTTGTTCTATTATTACGCTCGAAACAGTTCTGAATCATCGAGGTCCCTTCATCCTGAGGGTTGTGGGCTGCAGAAAATTGTTCCTCCAGACCATAGTGTAAGCGTGATTAGAAATGCTACATTGTTTATTTTTTTCCCTTTCACAATATGTTGGAAAACTGAGGAAATTTGCCCCCAATTTAATTGCAGTTTGATGCTGATTATTGGTTTCTGTCAGATCCGGAAGTCAAAACTTCAGACGTGTGGGGGTAGTCAGTTGTCACTTCTAAGTTACTATTTAACAATATTATTAGTTACCGGGTGATTGGAGATTTGGAGTACCCTCGAAGAATAGCAACACAAAAAGAGCATAGAGCTTAGCTAAAAGCAGACTAGGTAAGATTTGATAGATGTTCCTTTCTAAAAGTTAGTATCATTCTTTTCTGAAGAAAGAAAAATCAAATTTAAAAAGAAAAATCAAATTTGGGCTTTAATTGTGGATGTAGAAATCGTAGCGTAGGTAGAGATTTTCTATTTAATAGGGTTAACTGTAGCAAAATTTACTCTTAGAAATTGGTCGATGCCACAAATTGTAACCCTTCTCTGCTTTCGAGGGAATTTGGTCTTCGGTGCTTGCAAAAGTGCAGGTACGCGACCAATTTCAAATTTTCAATTGTAAATCCATTTCAATTTTTGTGAGGTTCTTTGTGGAAAAGAAAGTAGATAATTTGACCATATCCCGGTTAAGTACAAAGTTCTTACGATACGATACACAGCTTCGATGATAAAATCGTGCTCCAGAACACAATCCTATTCACTGTGTGATGGTTTTCTTAAAGGTTCGCTAATGAATCATAAAATTAATTAATTAATTAATTCAGAATTTATTAAATTATAAAAGGAATTTTATTTTAAATTTGAAGTTTTTCTAAAATAATTTTTTTTCAAAGATTAAAATTATTCTTAATGTATGAAAGTGTTTATTTAGTCGCAATCCTTTAGAATTTACTTTAAATAAAAATAAAATAATTTACTTCATTGATTTATAATTTCATTACTATGATTCTTAGTTTTTTTTTATAATGTTGATTTCTTATTTTAAGAAAACAAAAGCATATTTAATCAAATAACATCAAAAAGGTTATTTTTTTTATAAAGTAATTGATTTTATAAATTTAATTTTAATTGATTAAGTAATTAATTGTATTTAACTTTATTATAAAATTAATCTTAATAAAATGCTAATCAAATTTAAATATAGTTATAATTTTTATAATTTTAAATGATTATAATTTTGTTATAAAAATATATACTACGGTTAAAAAACAGTCATTTTTCTTGTTTTGTGAATTTTTAATTATTTGTTACAGCATAAAATTATCGGTTAAAATAGTATCAATTTTTTATGACACCTTGTTTATAGAGACAATTTTCGTTTATTGAATTAAAAGCTATAATACATTTAAATTAATTAATTTTTATCATTAATTAATTAATTCAATGGCCATTATTTTATTAATGAATAACAAATAGGAAATTATTATAAATTAAAAATTTAAATTATATTTCACAAGTTTAAAATCAGTTTTAATAATTAAGCTTTTTACAGTTAGAGTTCTTTCAAAATAAAAGAATTTAAAATTCATAATTTTTGAAAATGTATGAAATAATATTTAATTTAACTGTATATACATTGAAATAATTTACTTCTTTGATTTATTATTTTCATTTTTTTAAAAAATAAGATATAATTAAATAAGGAAATAAATATTCTTTACTTTTAAAAAAGGAAAACGTTACAAATCGATAAGTACTAGGGACTTGTTTTAGAATTTTGATTTCTTCTTTTAAGAAAACAAAAATGTATTTAATCAAATAACATCAATTAGTTTTTTTTACTAATAATAATAAACTAATTAGAAATTGAAAAAAATTTTATTTATTTATTAGTAAAGTTATTGATTTTATAATAAAGCACTAGATAGTAACAAACAAGGACTTGATTTTTAATATATTAACTAATTAATTATATTTGTTTTATTATGAAATTATATTTTTATGATGTTTTTGTTTTTAGAGAGAATTTTTATATATCGGGCTCAATATTATAATATATTTAACAGATAATGTACATTATTAACTAATTAAATAAAAATCATTACAAATAATTTCAACGGTACTCTTCAGTTAATAACAAAAACAGAACTCTTTCTAATCAATAAAAACAATACAAACCACTGTTTATAAATCTTATGAATTATGAGTTAAAAATAAAAATTAAATCAGAAAATCAATTAAACATGTCTCGCCTTTGATTTCTTTTCTTTAGAAAAAAGGCTAAAACTAAAATAGGTAAAGAACCACAATCCAAACAATCTCAGAATCGGATGTCGAGAATAACACTAAACGGCCCCATAACGTTAGCTTTCTAAAGTGAAGGCCTTTTTTAGACTTGAAGTATGTTTTACGCAATTGTCACCTTTTAGAATGCAACTTTTCAATGATTTACAAAGAAAACGTTAAGTGCCACTTCGATTGGATGATCGATCAGTAAAAACATTCAGTGAAACGTGTGCATCTAACACTTATAAATGTCGGTTGTTAAGTAGAAGCAAGCACCTAATTGATTTCAAGGAAAGCAAAAGCACCTTTTTAAACAACGCTTTTGTAGTCAGGCTTAACGCTTTCAACAAACCTAATCTTTGCTCAGGACCTTTTATCTGCCCCCACCGAGACCTGTTACAAAGTTAAAAAGCAACAAATGAAATGACAAAAAAGACAATAAGATGACAAATTTACATCAATGTAACACAGAGATCCGCTTCTAATCACCATTTCACCTACCCATTAACAGCTAGTTCCATAAACAAAAATTAGTAATGAGCTAAGAAGCACTCTTTTGGCTCCCTCCAGAACGAGTTTTCCTCAATCCAGCACGTGTAGGCCGAACATTTTCTTCCATTAGAGACTGCCTTGTTGGGGGATTTGCATTTTCATTTAATGAAGATGAAGGAGCTGGTGCTGGTGCTGGTGCTTCAATCTTCCTTTCTTCGGTTTCATTAGGCGTTGACTGGGTTGAAGTTTCGGACGAAGCACTTCCATTGGCCGCACTAGAAGCTACAAGGGCGGGTGCCGCTGGTTCAGATACATTTGAAGGACCTACCTCTTCTACTTGCATGTGATGCTGGCTTGAAGACGAGCTAGAAGCAGAAGATGAAGGTTCTTCGGCCTCGGGTGGAGCGGATGCTGGTTGGCGGTTCAATGCAACAGAATTTTGGCGTTTGGGAGTGGGTGGAGCTTGGCGAGCCCTAGTACCTTGCTGTTGGGGTGTGATACTTCCAATAGTTAATCGATATAATTTGATTGATGATAAAAGGATGTAACATAAGCAAAGACCTTAACATTAACCAACATGCACTTTTATTTTTGAAAATACATACGCAACTAATAACTAATCCATGAAAAACTAATGTCAATTTTCAAAAACTTTTTTGAAGCTTTTACTCTAAACAACAAACTTTGGGCACTTAACCAATCGGATCATCAAACCAACAAGCAAGAATATATCACCAGACAATCTCATGAATAATCGAAACAATAGGAAAAAGGCTATTGCGAAAAATATCGAGTTGAAATATTCCTACCTGAGCAGGGCGTGGGCTAGGAGTTGACTGTGCAGCAACATACTGCAGTACATCAAAAATTCTCGTCTGACCATAGCTCGCAGCCCTCTGCCAGTATAAAACCACCATATCTCCAGCTCTTGTCCTCAGTTCCAACAAGTTGCGGTCAATTTCATTCTCGTGCTTTGAAACATATGGTCTGAAGAAGGAATCGTACACATATGTAGTTCCCTGACATAAGAAAAGTTACAGAATCAGTTACCGCAGATATCAGCATTAAATCCAAATGAAAATTCATTGCGAATGAACACATACCCTAGTTTTAGGATACCACAAGTATATGAAAAATGCCAACTTTGCTTCACTGTACATGGGAACCCTGCAATAAAGCAACAAAGGAAACAGGATAAGAACGTCCATTTCATAATTTTACAACAAAAAACCCTCTATTTAACTAAGATCATATACCATGAAATAAAAGCATCTCCAATTCTCTCACAAACTGTCAAAACAGCAACCAAAATCCTACAAACCAAAGAAGATAAAGCAGGTTAACACCCAATGCTATATCCAGTACAAAATATAGAAAAAAAAAATACAACATGCAGTTTACCAATACTGGCACCAAAAACGAAGTTGTTCAATTTCTGGTTTATTCTTTTCGACAGTTTTATAGCACTCGTAAGCTGGATAAGCATAGCCCAAAACCATCCTGCATGAGACATAATTAAGATGGATTTACCTCTGAAAACATAATCTCAATAATTCAGAGGAGAAAAGAATTAGATCTTTAACATACACAAGTCCTCTTGTAAGAAATGATCCAATCATTTTGTATATCTGAAGCATCAAAATCAAAAGGAAAATGATGTTAAATTTCAATTACTGGTAAAACATAATACCTGACATTCTCAATTCCAGAAAATTGAAGCAAATTTTGCTAAGCAAAAGTATAGTTACAACTATGCCCGATTCATTGATCACTCAGAAATTCATAATATGTTCATCTTAACAAAACTAAGACAATAAATAGGATTTTTTTTTCTTTTTTGGTCCTTGAAACAAAATAGAAAGTGCAATTTAGCTTTGTTAGATGGCTCATAAAGGCCAAATTGAGATCAACTTCCCATTTACGATCCCTTGTAATATTTGTTTGAGATAAGTTCACCATTAGTATTTCATTTGACATAAGAAGTAAGGAAGAAACAAAGAGGAGGAAAACTAAAAATCAGAAAGAAAATCAAACCTATTTCAGTTTCATCAATGTCTTCAAAACAGAAACCTGAAAATTTGAACCAAAAATTTCTCACATAAGAACCGTTCAAGAATTTTTTCAAGTTTCTTTCCAGCTCCAAACACCAGGTCAAAATTTCCCTCACAGAAAATCACAACAAAACAGAAAATAAAGAATAGATGAGAAGGATCTGCAGACATAAACTCATCCTAAACCGTAAACTCACTACCATCCTAAGTACCACAAATAACTGAGGAAACACTAGCAATACTAAACAACAACCAAAGAAGAAAAATCCGATTCAAAAGCATTCAGAAGTGCGGAATACATTTCATCTCATCTATGATATTGCGGTAGTTATAAAATCTCAAGTCACTGGGACAAAACTAAGGAAATGAACAGCTTCCCTTCCGTACTTATTTCCCTGTTTGGTTTTGAAACAAATCAGTAAGTCTTGATAGTTAATCCAGCTTTGTCAAGGTCAAATCGAGCTCAGTTTTCCTTTAAATCGCTCATTGTACTATTTCTTTAACATGACTCCATCATTGATGATCTCCATTTAGTTAGAAACAAAATCCAGGAATCTTCAATTGATACAGAGATATAATGAAGAAACAAGGAGTATAAAAACTGAAAATCATGAAGAAAATCAAATCAATTCGAAGAACACCTGCAAATCGAACAAAAAGTTCTCAAACAAGGAAAAAAAACAGTCAAGATTTTTCGCTCCAGCTTCAAAAACTAGGTCTAAAACTTCACCCCAAAAAAAACCGTTACAAAACGGTAAATGAAGAACAGAAGAGTAGGATCCACCAAAAAAACACTGATCTTCTAGAACAATCTCGCGTACTACCGAACTTAAGTAACCATAGGTAACTCCAAACACTAGTAACATTAAACACAATATCTGAAAATGAAAATTCGATTCAACAGAACGCCGAGCCTCGAAAATAACATACAGCGAAGATCATTCTAGAAAAAAATTAGAAGATCACCGAAACTTTAGAGTGCAATACCAAGTGAAGCTATTAAAATGGAAGATAATATCGGTACCTATAGATGTTATTAATGCAAGGTCCTGATAATGAATGAGAACAAAACTCGATATGCACGGCAACAGAGAAAAAAAAGCCGATATATCAAGAAATAGTTGAGGAGTTCAGAGAGATCTAAGGCGTACGGTATAATCGGCGCCGCCAAGTAGCAGCGGCGAAGTAGAGACTGAGGGAGGAAACGGAAGTGAGAGTGTGCGAGAGAGAGAGAGAGAGAGCTGGGCAGTCTTTTATGTCGTTTTTTCAAATTTGCGCTTTATCTTTGGTTTTAGAGTTGCTTAATGTACGGATAATATCTTACGTGTGTTCCACAGCACGAGAGTGGTATGATCTCATGGCTTTATCACCGTAGATATGATAAGACAGAGCTGGCGTGGTGAGAGTTCTCGACAAATGTAAATTATATCTGCCGTATCCTACCATTTCTTAGTATAAGATTCAAAATACTTAGCAAACTTATCACCAGTGAGTAAATCCTTCATAACTGATGAATTTACCTTTAGACCCTTCAACAGAGGGCCTAATTGCTACGTGTCGCCATTTTGGCTATTTACTGTATTATCCAAAAGGGTAAAAAGATGAGAGGTGGCGTGACAGACGCGTGACGTTAGTGCTGCCGATGTGTAATGTTGGATGGCTGATTCTGAGGTAAAGTATCTAATCGTTAAATGGATAACGAGAAAAGTCGTAAAGAATTTATTATTAAGAAAATAAAATAACAAAGCATTTTTAAAATAATAAATATTTATTTGTGGGGTCCTAAGGAACAGGAAAATAACGTTACCGTTGCTTAAATAAAATATCAACACTTTAATTAATTTGGCTGCACCGGCGATTATACAATTTTCCTTTTCAACGGATAGTAAATCAATCAGAAAATTTCTAGCAAAATATTGCAAAAAGATTTATATTTTAATTCTGTTATTTAAGATAAAGTTTTTTTTTTTAACAAAGAAATCCGTAGTAGATGCGCACCGGATAAATCTCTAGATTGATGCAATAATTTGTAAATCACGTTAATCGAATACTTCGCATTAAACAAACCTTATAAAATAGACTCTACCAAAAAAGTGTAGGTAGGGAAATTCAAACACAAGAAGAATAAAGTTTGTTATTATTGCTTAAATCACAATCTCTTTATTTCTATTTATTTATTAGTCTCTATATAAGGTGTTTGGTATTAATTTCTTAATTTTATTAATTTTTTTCCGTGTTCTTCTTCGTATTATTATTAGCACTTTTTTTTCTTCTCTATCTTTTCAAGTAAGTCATCTGAAAACAGTTTCTTTATTAACTAAGAGTAAAGTTATTTATTACTGTAAAGTTATTTATTACTGAATCTTTCTAAGTCCCGCGTATTAGCAAAATTCCTGGTGGATGTTATTCTTGTTGGTGTGGATAGCGCGAAGTTCTTTCTCTAAGTTAGGAAATTTTCATCAAATTTGAGTCGGAGTTTGATGGACCACCAATAGATAAGATCGATTTCCTTTACAATCATTATGATTGCTCAAATCTTAATTCAACCAAAATTAAATATCTAATCTTAAATTTAAATTTATTAAATTAAATTAAACTCATTAATTGTATATTTAACATATTATAATTGATTAAATTAAAAGGAGCTAAGAGCCCAGCTAATTTATTACTTTGAGTGTTAGTTTCTTTTTAATGTAATAGATTATTTAGTTACCTAGATTTTCTTTTTAGGAGATATTAAATCAATTAAAAATTTTAATTGTGTTATTTAAGATACACTTTGTAGTTATTGCATTAGTCCTTATCTTTTTATTTTTATTTATTTATTTATTTCTACTCCACTATTTTAAGTGTTAATAATACGTCTATAATTTCAATTTTAGAAAATTTTAACTTAAATTTAAGTACGAATTAGACGGAGGAGGAGTATATAATTTGACCATAATTGAATATCTTTTTTGGATTTTAAATTTATAAAACTAAATTTATTTCATTAACTTTTGATCAAACATATTAAAATGAAATATATTAAAAGTTGCTTTCTTTTTAATTTAATAGATCATTTAAGTTACACAAATGACAAAACGCCTTTATGCATTTAATAAAACTTAGATGGGGATGTAGATAAGATTAACATGGTTTAACTAATGCCTAACGTGAATTAAGATACGTGGAATAGAACATTCTTTGTATTTAAATAGGATATGTTATCGCATCATTGATCAAAGGATTGATTAAACATGTGCGATGTTCATTTTCTTATTTTATCATTGCTTGTGATCCACTAAGGATAATGCTCTTGAGGACTAATCAATGCACGGAGGCACGACATTTATCATCAACTTTGAACATTTATTAAAGAAATATAAACCTTTTTATTTTTCATAATTGGAGTCACATTCTATGTTCCATGACTTTTGGTACAACCATCCATCAAATTAGGACTTTAGTGGTTATGATTGAACTTAAAATCTTCAAAATTACGTTATATTTATAAACATAAATACCAATATAAACTTTATTTGACATGACCTTTTATAACTTATATTAATTTTAAAAAGTTCATATCGTATCATATCCTATCATCATCATTATCATCATCACACCCGAAGCTTCGTAATAAGGTAGGATTTGGAGAGGTCTGATAGATCCACATGCAGATGTGACATTAAAAAAGTGATATAGGTTAAAGAGTAAATAAGTAAAACTGACACGCTAAATAATTACGTAAATAAAATTACAATCAATATATATTGTGTATTAAATATTTTTTAAATATGTATTAAGTCATAAATTATGCATTCTAATTACCTAATTGAATAAAAGTACGATTCATGATAACTCGCATTAATTTTAAGAGTTTAGACCTTATTAATAAAATAAAATAATTAATTATCAAATATATGTAATAATTTGTAAATTATGTAATTAAAGTTTAATATTTAATTTGACAAATTATCAATTTAAATATAAAAATAAAATATAAAAAAGGGCAACACTTACCCTTTGACTAAATAAATACATAAAATCGTGAATACATATTATAATTTGTAAATTATAAAATTTAAAAATAAATATTTTATTTGATGAATTAATAATTTAAAATAAAAATAAAAATACAAAACGAACAAAACTTATTAATCCTACCCTCTGACCACTTGAGGCCAATAAAGTACAATTTCGGCTATTAAAACCCTTGAAAAAGACAATCAACTAAAGTATAAGTCTAAACAGAACTAAGTATTACCTGCCACGCCCCTTCCAAGCTTTCGAAAGTAACATACCCAAATGCTCAATGCAGCTTTAGAAGAACATGTATAGTAAAGATAAATGTTCGAGAGTCCTAATCAGGTCAAGGTTCATGTGCTTGAATTAGAATTGGGCAACCAAAGTTGAGATTCAATACATAATAGTAATGCCCATTTCAGTTACTATACTATACAAAGACTTGCGAAAGTAATTTCTACGTAGTACCTTCTTCAGGACATATCGATGTCGTTGTGTCAACTACAAGCAAAGCAAAAAAGGGTCGAACCCCAGAAAGGAAAAGGGTCCACAAAAAGCCTAAGGGAAAAGCATGAGGGGTTGGCTTAGGCTCCTCCCTTAGCCTTGGATTCCACGTTTTTGTGTTTGAAGCAGAAGAAGAAGAACTGTAGTAATCACCCACATTCATTTCAAAGGACAAAACTGTGTCCAATTCCATAGGGGCATTGAGACCCATATTCAACATCATTGTCATTCCTCTCATGTGCCCTCCAATTATGTCTGTTTGGTGGTATGTCATTTTCAAACTTTGTTCATCTTTACTTCAGTCCCTCACTTACTCCCCCTCCCCCACAAAAATGGTGTTTTCTAGTAGTAAGCTTATTATATTGCTTTGGGTAACTAATGTTCAACATTCAACGCCACCTACGTTGTTGACTTTCTCCACTGTTCGTGGGAGCAAGTGCTTTATTTTGTTCAGAGACGGTAACGGTCAGAAATGTGGCTTGGTCATATCGTCTTTTTCATGGTTTGAACTTAATTGAAAGTCTAATTAGACGTGAAACATTTGGTTTTGAAACCTAATTCAAGTAAGTATTGGAAAAGTAAGCTCGAGCTTGTCGGGTAAAAAGAAGAATAAACATTTAGATTTAAATAGGTTTAAGCCATTTATCCTAGACAATTTTTTTTTGAGCCTGCTAACTTTAGATTAGGAGCTGCCGAGCCTTTTTGCCAATCCTCACTCTATAAACATGTGCCAATCCTCAGCCTATAAACATTTGGTCTAAACCAAAACCTCACTAAAGACGGGCTTTCTAAGATCAAACAGCATAACGTTGGACCTGAAATAAGTTACGCCGTGTGAAAATTAGGCAGTGGTTGTAGAGACGGTGTCATGATATTATTCAAGAATCTCGAAAGGCATACAGAAAAATTATAATACCGAACTGGTCAATTGGCTAAATCAAGTTGGCAAATAACTCGTTTTGATTAGACTATCGACTACACAAAGTCATATTAGAAGTATGTATACCTTAAATAATGACGTGGAACGTGTTGCGGATAATTTTCAAGAATGAGCTGCACGCCGGAAGTCCAAACGAAAAAGTTCGCGATTTGATGGGCTTCAAAAGGTCAACTATTGTTTTAGTCAAACTCTATTGTTTTAGTTATTTGCATTTTAGGGTTTTGGACCTATTTAAACTCTTTTCTGCACTATTATCAGGGTATTTTTTTAGAAAACACTTTATATTTTGGAGATTCTCTCAATTGAATTCAGTTTCGGATTGAAACTTGTGTGTTTATGCTTTACTCACTGCGTCAGTTGGTATCAGAGACTGGTTGATTCTGATGGCAGGAAGAGGAAGCGGCGGTTCTTGTAACACCCCACTCCCGCGTGACCCGAACCCGACATCGATGGTGATATCCGAGTCCGTGCCCTGTAAGGGTGGCGTGCTACATTACTCAGTCCAAACTTAGTATAATTTTTTTTTTGGAAACACAAACATACACTATGCGGAAAAATTATGAACATACATAATCACCGGTGAATACAATGACCATGAGGCCCTTTTTATAATTACAAATTATTACAGTTTGTTGACTTTACAATTTGTGTACAAAAATTTAGAAAATACAATCTTAGTAGACTCTAATGCAGACGCGAACTGATCCCGACCTCTTCTCTCACTCACATGCGGTTGCTATACGCCCGTGGCCCAACGGGGTATTCTTCTTGGTCCTGAAAAATATGTTGCAATTTTGGGTGAGTTTGCGAACTCAGTGAGATGACCATCA
>JAOTBA010000002.1:830569-845292 GCA_025629845.1 Erythroxylum squamatum
CCTACTCTAAGCATGTTTCCTACTTTCGATAATCCTACCTTATTATTATCCTATCAATAATAGGATTCCTACCGTAAAATTATCCTAATAAGGAAATAACCATAAAACAGCAACTACCTAACAAGTCGATAAAAATCCAAATTAATGTTTTTTTCTTTCATACGTTTTCCCCAAGAATGCGTCCACAACACATTAACAGGGAGAAAAGAATCAAAACCAAGGAATAGAGAGAATTCAAGCAACTCACCACTTCCAAGAGCAAACACCTTCGTAGTAGTAATGCATAACCCAACATAACCCTTCCGTGTACTTCAGAACCTACTCAAATGTATGTTAATTAATAAATAGAACTCCATCATTTTTGAAGATAAAAAGAAAATAATTTAGATTTTAAAACTTACAACATCTCGTCGTATACTTTCACGTTCTTCCAGAGATTTTGCTGAAAACTTCTCACTGTAATACCTTTCCTTCCACCCAGGTTCTCCCAATTTAATCTGAAAATAAAAACCATTCATCATCATTGCACTTGTAAAACATGAGAAACACAATCCACTTCATAACCAAAAGTAGAACCTAGAATATTAGCCATACATTATCAGCACGAGTATAGCAAATGCAACATAGTAATTCCACTAAAAGAAATGGCCACCATGTGCATTTGCACACATCATCAATTCACAGAAGTTTCAGTACATAACGCATAACTTAAAAGATGTGTTTCTAACCATTTCCATCTACTCTTCTATTCAATATCTTAATGACATAACAGAAGCAATTATATAATTTTTTGCAGAATATGAATAACTCGTCAAGATTTGAAACAACCCAAACCTTGTCTTCTTCAGCAGTTTCAGAGTTAAAAACATCAGATTTCTCTTTTAGTATATCCTTAAGCTTAGCCTTCAATTCTGTTTTGTTTTCGCGAATCTAAAAATGAAAAGGAAATTGAATTAGTCTGACTGCTCCTAGTGGCCCGAAGCATCCAACAAGAGTTGATTGGTTAATAGCAAGAGGTAAATAAATGCACTCTTAACTCCTTGCCAGTAAGGCTCATACCATAAGCTGACGAGTATGAGCCCTAAGAATGACTGAAGGAGTCAGAATTACATTAAAGTGCATCTCCATGAGCTGTAAGACATACTTCTGTTTCCAGACTATTCTCAGCCTCAACAATAGCAGCACCTATATTTGCTGAAGAAGAGAATTTTGAAACTTTATGGTTCTGAGCAGAAAATCCTTTACCCTCAGATGTACCATAATGACTGCTCCTAACATCAAGGTCTGATGTTCTTCCTTGCTGATAAGGTGAAGGAGAAGGACCTGAAGCAAGACGAGAACCATGAAATCGAGCAACTGGAACCAAAGATTCAGGTAGAGCTTGAGGTTCTGCATCATCTCCTCTTCTAGTTTGTCCCTTTTCACGCTTAATTCTCTCTGCTTGGCGCTGTTGTAGATTAACATGGCAACTCATGTCAAGAAAAAAATAATAAAGATACAGAAAGGTGGAAGAACCTGCTTGCCCACATCTACATGTACGTATGACAAATGTGCAATCTCAAAAATAGTTCACTAAGATTCCATACAGTGCATGCCATCGTGATTTAAAACATTCAACATGCTATACACATCATTAACCTGGTGTAGACGTGCTCTTTTCTGGAATATTTTGTCTTCATAGGATCCCACTGCTTGAATAAAATGCTCAACCCTATCCAAATTTGGCTGAGGACCCAAAAATATGAACACATCAGAAAAGTCTAGGGAGAAAAGTGAAAGTTAATTGAGACCATATAGTCACTTACCTTACTTGCATCGGTCAAAAACCCACCCAATACCATAACTTCCTTCTTATATACTGCCATCAGCAAGTTAATTGCACCCTAGAAAAAGAGCAACTATCAGTTGGCATATCATCACCAAACCATTGCAATGTAAAAAGCTGAGACAATGAAGCAAGGGGAAGAAAGCACAAATGCAAAATGACAAAATTAAATAAACATAAATAGATAAATTACAAACCTCACGAATCTCCAGTGTAGGCATATGAGGCAAAAAATCATTACCCACAAAAAAGCACATGAATATAAAATCATCCACAATACGCTCAATGTCAATCTCAAAAGGAGGATTTGGCACTCTGAACTCATATTCCAAATACTCCCTAAGAGTCCAAATGTTAACAAACTGCAAAAAAGAGAACATTGTAACTCCGAAGACACAAGTAGGACTATATCCATGAGACAAACGATATAACGGAACCAACCTGGTATGGCTTTTTGGGCACAGCCACCCCATCAGCTTTCTCATCAAATTCTCCCGCTTTTCTCTTAGCTTTGCCTTCACAATTAGCAGCCAGATGACCCATTTGACCACATAGGAAGCATTTGTCTTGTTGTCCAGGTGTAAAAACAACCTGAAACGCAATCATCAACTTATGAGATTATCTAGATCATTATATCAAGGAAACCTATGCATTTTCATTTAGAATATACCCCAGCAAATTCCCATAAAAGTAGGGATACAGCAGTAGTTAAAGACAAACAAGTTTAAGAAAAACAGAATTCTATTATCACAAAGTGAGATACTGAAAATAGAAAGATGCAAACCTCTCGAAGAATTGAGAAATGAACCTCGTGGGTCGCCAAAGCCAACATAATCAAATCTGCATCCTATAAGTGATAAAATTGAAACCATCTAAGTCTCTTTAGCAAACAGAAATAAAATTCCAGGAAAATAAAAATGGTGGATATAGCATACCAAACCATACAGGCAATGACGTGTATTTGGGTTATAACCAGGAAGATTTCTTTGAAGACGAATGTATGACATAATTTTATGTTCCCCTTCCCCAGGAACATTTGCATCAGAAAGGATAACCTTCAAAAATAAAAGAGCAATAAACAACTCAAACAGTGTCTACCACACAGCAGGCACAACAGCAAGATAAATCCAAAAGAAATGAAGCTTCATAAAGAACAATGAATTATGAACTGTGAAATATGTAATACCTTAATTTTCTTCCACCCAGGATCATAATTTAGTCTTAGGTGAATATAATACTGAAGTGCAATTGACAGGACAGACATGAATTCAGTCCCAGGTGTGATGATATTGGAATCAAAAACTTGCGAGCCCTCCTTCGGAGGAAGTTTTCTGCCCTCCCTCTCAAACTCCTCTCTAAGTCTCTGTTCTTCCTCCGCCTACAAAGAAACAATAACAACATGATCTACTACATATTGATGTTATATCACTTTACTTTTTTCCTTCTTTGTCCCTATATCTGAAAAGTAAACAACTAATTTCTTTCCCCCATCAAAGCAGAATTTCTTTTCCCATAGAGACAAAATCTTACTATAATATCAATGAGCTAATCCCAAGGATAAGAAAAAACAGAAGAGAAGATCAGGCTCCAATACAGCACCGACCCCAAAACTTTCCATGGCCTTTTAGAAACACAGATATCATAGGTCAAGACGATAGAATAATTTATTAACAGTGAAACCAATGCCCACATTAAACAATAAATCATTCACCAAGTGAACTCAGTTTTCAAGGACAAAGAATATTAAAAAACAAAACAATTTCACAAAAGCAGGTACAATGAAGATAGCGAATCACTGAAACGAGCTTTATAGTTCAGTTGTTAAAATCGAAATTAGCATCTAGATTCTTTATTTGTATGACAATAATTAACGATTTATTTCATGTCTAATATAACTTTTAATACATGCTACAAATACAAAAACTAAATAATGTATTTAAAATTTTTACTACCTGTAGGAAGCCAAGTGAAACACCAGTGTTTTTTCTCTACCCTGGGAGATATGCACAATAAATCTTATTGAACATACATAGAAGAACAACCATGATACAGAAACTTACTGCATCTGCTGCATCTTTAGCTGCTCTAAAACGCCTAGATCGCTGCTGATTCATTTTAGCCCGAGGGGCGACTCCATCTTCCATTTGTATCAAAGCATTGTTAGAACAAGATTTCGCATTCATCTAACATTATGTAACAAAGAAAGCACTCACCGATAGCCATGTATAACAGCTTTCGAGGTCTCACCATGACAAACAGCCTATCAATATAGTCAAACATGCAATTGAATACCTCATCAAAAGAAGTTGGGGAAGGCTGGAAACAAGCCAAATGGCATCAGTAGAACAAAATTGTTTAAGCTTAAAGAAAAGTATCATATACACCGATAAGCCTATAGTTCGTATAGAAGTATAAAAACCACGTCAAAAATTCTGAGAACTGCTCAAAATTCATTAAACAAGATATCACCACATGTTGATTCAACCCCCTCCCTCTGTTTCTTCCAACAAATTGAAAGACCTCAATTTCGTCTAAGTGAACAGAATAACAAAATTTTCCAAAGTCAACGCGATTGCAGTATCTATCTTAGCTAGGGAATGGAAATGGCAGTAAACACAAAACACCAATATCACAAATATCATTACAATGCATAATAGCACCTTAAACACACCAGTCACTGCAACCCAACAAGAAACGTCAGATGGTTTTTAAAAACGTCAACAAGAGAAAAATGCAGAAAAAATAAAAAGAAAAAGAAAAGGTCAAAGAAAACCGTACTCTGTCTTCGGGATGGAAACAGGGGTGTATAATCGCATTCATGTCGAGATAGAGATTATCATACTCCGTGTTAGGGTTTGGTCTACTCGTGTCCACCGGAATCTTCACACCGTCGATTTCGACGGGCTCTTCCTCAATTGCATCGACAACCACTAAAGGGTATTTTTCCGCTAACCATCTATAGAAAGCTGGCACACCCATCGCTCACACTGCTTCTTTCTTTCTGATCTTGCCCTAACTTGGTTGGTTATGCCTCCTCCGATTTGTTGCTTTCTGCGCAGACGTAAACCCCCAAATCGTTGAGTTCTATTTTCGTTTCGTATGATTTGAACAGTGTTTGCGCGAAAATCTAATCCTAAGCGCTAATTCTGATCCTAAATACTTTTCGGGTTGTAGGCCCGACCTGCTGCACCGTCTGGCCCGAAATAATAAATGGAAAGAATACGTTTTAATTAGGGGTTTATTAATTGAATGTAATGAAATGTAATATTATTCTATCGTTTGGGACTGGGATTTATAATAAAATGAGATAGAATAGGAAGATTTCATATTATATCTCATTCCATCCTAAACAGTGAAAATGAAAAACTTCATATTTAGAGGGTTTAGAATGAAATATTGAATGATAAATAACTTTATCCTATATTAGATTATAAATCTTTTATCCAAACAACATTTTACTGTGTTACATTATGAACCCTTTCATCCCTCCCAAACAACAATTTTCTTATATTACATTTATTTACATCTCATTCCATTATAAATTATTTCCTTAAAAACCTTACGTCTAATCAAACATATCCTAAACATTAATACAGGTCAAGATAAATAACAATTTAATTAATATTTTGGCCAATGAACACTCAATTTTTGTCAAATGCAATTATTTGAAATTTTATATTTTTGTCAAGGCTATAAAAATGAATATTTTGGGAAAATGACTTGTAATTTTCTCATAACTTCATGATTCTTAAGATGTAGTTGTATTCATTATCAAATATGGTAATTATGAAAATATATTGACTGTTAGTTAATTTCGATAGAATGATATGGCATATAAAAAGACAACGTAATTAGTCATGTCTTAATTTTAAGTAAGAAGAGATTAACTATAACATGTTAATGCATTATATATATATATATATATATATAAGTTCATTATATCATAAAACTTAAAAACCAATTAATGGGGCTAGTGTGTCATACAATAGGTCTCATTTTTCACATGATAATATGACTCGTGTTTATATATTTTAAACAATAAATCCTACTTACTATAGAAACTATTCTTTTTTAAAAACTAAAAAAATAATGCTACATCAATATTGACATGACATTTAACTGACTGAGAATTAATTTCCTTAAATTTTTCATTCACTTAGAGTCTATTTTTAATGTTTTGACAACCTTAAAGTTCAATTTAAACGTATTGAAATATTATGATCTATTTTATACTTTATTGTAAACGTTGTAGTTTAAAATGTACTTTCAATCTATTAGTTTTCCGTATGCTTTTAACTTAAAATGATATAGTTTTAAATTTTTAAATTTTAATACAACATTATTTTAAGTAAAAAAAGTAAAAATTTAACAAGATTAGGAGTTGTGTAATAATAATTTCAAATATATAAAAATTGAAATCAAAAATCAAAAGGCAAAAGGCAAAAGGCAAAAAAAACTCTTTGCAATTAATTTTAAAGATAATACTAGATGTTACACAAATAATTTTTAAATATTATATGATTAAATACATTTAATTAAAAATTATGAATGACAAATACAAATATTGTAATTTCAAAGTTGATAATTTTACTAAAAAACCTTTTCCCTAATCCAAATCTAAAGATTTCTTAATACTTTAACTACAATAAATTAAATTATTACAAGTTCCATTAACAAACCCCACTTTACATGTCTTTTGTTTTTGGTTGAATTTATATCAAATCCAATTCTTTTTAGTTTATAATTTAATCAGTTTGCTTAAAAGAATATTGTTTTCAAAGAAATTTCAATCCTATACCAATAAAAAGTATTCACTTTCAAACCGCTACTCTTTAACAAGATATTTATCGTCATTATCATTAACACTCAGTTGAAATCATACCAAAGCGTGAGGTTTAAGAAGATCCGATAATATGCAGCCTTGCTCTAACCAAATAAGGAGGTTGTTTCCAATCCCTATCAAGATAGTCTTCTTTGTAATCTGGCTCATTAGTTATTACTACAAAATATCTTATTGTATTACAAATTGTAAGAAAATCTTATATTAAATTTTGTCAGATCATTTTCATAAAACTTATCATACTTGACTGTTATATGTTCCATAAAATTTATATTATTGTTTTGATTAAATAATAATAATTTATATGGAAAATTTAGTAATTTTTAAAATTAACAAAATTATTTTAAAAATTCATTTTTATACGATAACAATAATACTCAACGAGAGTCTCACTAAATCAAATAAATCATTACAAGAAAATAAATAGTCTAAATAAGAAACTATTTAGGCAAAATAACTAGGAAGAAAGTCTTATATAATACTACAAATTTAGGCTAAATATGTGAAGTAAAACTTGTAGGAAGGTATTTAAAAGATCGAAAAGAACGAGAATAACCTCTATATATAACATCTTTTATCCATGTCCAAGTATATCAGAGTTTTTATTGCAAGTTATATTCTTAGTAAATTTCAACTGAGTCATATAATTCTTGATTACTCTCTTTTATTTTATTTTTTATCTTTTTTTTCTCTTAAAGCTTATAATTATTATTTTCTGACATTTTTTTACTGAAACGTCACGATATCTTTTATTATCACGTCCGAACTACTAATCCTTTTCACTCTTAAATTTTTATTAATACCTTTAATTTTATTCATTTTATGATAAAAGATTGTATATCATTTTATGGAAACAACAAAACTCGGGTCGAAACTGTGGGTTCTTAGATGGTTCACTAAATCGGGTCTGCTTCTGGCCCATTATATAAAACATATAACAGCCGATTCCGGTCCTCAATGAAAGTGCGAACCAGGTTCGAGCTTCCGTCCATAAGACTGAAAAGAACAACACGGAGCATACGTGGGGAAGTGTTTAACTGCTTAGAGCTCTATCTCCATCTCAGGCACACACACAAACAACCTCAATGCATGCGAAAATGTTGCCCAAATTAAACTCGCAATCACGCCACTACAGATTAAACGGATCTCCTAAAGCTGTTTCACTCCCGCAGATTAACACTCAAACGCTAAATTCGCAACAATGTCTCTAACTACCAGACTACACATCATCGGCCCACACGTCAACCTCGATCTTCGCAGAAACAACAAAACCAAGTTCACACGTTACATTCCCAGATTTCGATCAAAACCCATTTATTATACCAAAGAATTCGTCCCCGCTGCGTACAAGTGTAACAAACCCAGAATGCAAAAAGTTTCTGGTACAGCAGTTCCAATGGTGAAAAGCTCGTTGATTGACCCTGATGGTGGCAAGTTGGTCGATCTGGTGATTCCGGAGAGTGAGAGAGCGTCGAAAACATTGGAGGCCGAGTCAATGCCGAAGGTGAGACTGACCGAGATTGATTTGGAGTGGGTTCATGTGATCTGCGAAGGTTGGTCGAGTCCTTTGAAGGGGTTTATGAGGGAAAGCGAGTATTTGCAGAGCTTGCATTTCAATTCTCTGAGGTTGACTGATGGGTCTGTGGTCAATATGTCGCTTCCGATTGTGTTGGCTATTGATGACGAGACTAAGGAGAGTATTGGGTCGTCTAAGGATGTTGGGTTGGTGGCTCCTGCTGGATATTTAATCGGTATTCTTCGAAGGTCAATATCTGATTTTATCACCGTATATGAAAAGCACTAGTTAGCATTATCTGAGTTAACCTATAGCATGTTTTGGAAAATGAAACAACGGAATAAAATGGTGTCGTTCGTACAACATGTGAATTTTTAATTTCCTGATCGGACGACCTTAACGATCGTATGTTGCTATAAATTAAGGGGACTTTTTGATATACTGTTATTAGTAGCTTACAGCTTACTACTCGGGTTCAGTTAAGAAAAGGAGGATAATAATTATTTATTTGAGTTTTTGTATGCACATGAAGCAACACTTGTAAAGTTCATTGGCATTCATTTGGTTTCAGCATTCTCCTAGAGTTTCTATATAAACAGTGACGTAAATCTGAAAGTGAGTAGTTGATTGCTTCTACAAGGAAAATGCATCGCTTTAATTAGAGAGTACCCAAATGAAGGTAAGGCTTGGGGTAAAATCCTTGACGAAACAACCTTTAGCTCTACTAATCACCTTTGCTGTGTCAGATTGCTTATTTGCACTTCACCACACTCTGGTTTTTTAAGGTACCAACCTGAGTTAAGGGGCTTTCATGTTTAGGGGAGACCAACATCGGCATTTTACTGGCGAAGTAGCATTCACTGTAGTCTTAGAAACTGATCGTGCCCTTTTTCTAGAACTTCAGACCCACCAAACGATGAATTTCGGTTTGCATTTTGAGCCTTTGCTTTTATATCTATGGCTTCTTCATTTTAGTTGTAGTATTGCTAGTGCTGTGGATATATTTGTTTGTTTTGTAAATGTATTTCACTTTATTCCTCTGTTCAATAAGGAAAATTTTAACTCTATATTGCTGTTGCAGTCTTGAGATATACCCGCATAACAAAGAGGAAAGAATAGCTAGAACATGGGGTACGACTGCTCCGGGTTTGCCATATGTTGAGGAGGTTATTAATCCAGCTGGAAATTGGCTTATAGGTGGAGATCTGGAAGTGCTGAAACCTATCAAGTACAATGATGGGCTTGACCACTACAGGATCTCCCCGCAACAGCTCCGGAAGGAATTTGATAGGCGCCAAGCTGATGCAGTTTTTGCATTTCAGCTAAGGAACCCTGTGCACAATGGGCATGCATTGCTGATGAATGATACACGCAAGCAACTTTTGGAACTTGGTTACAAGAATCCAATATTACTGCTTCATCCTTTAGGAGGTTTTACTAAGGCTGATGACGTGCCTTTGGATGTTCGGATGGAACAACACAAGAAGGTCTTGCTATCAATTTCCTCTTAGACCTTTCACTATGCTTTCATTATGTGACAATAAATACTGTACAGAAAAGGAAAAGGAATACTGTTATTGTTACTTTTTGACTTGACGGTTTTGAATGGATGTCCATGGTTTCTTTGAAACAGGTTCTGGAAGACGGAGTTCTTGATCCTGAGACTACTATTATTGCCATATTCCCATCACCTATGCATTATGCGGGTCCAACTGAAGTACAGTGGCACGCCAAGGCACGGATAAATGCTGGAGCTAATTTCTATATAGTAGGTCGCGATCCAGCCGGCATGGTTCATCCAACAGAGAAGAGAGATCTATATGACCCTGACCATGGAAAGAAAGTGCTGAGCATGGCTCCTGGCTTGGAGAAGTTGAATATTCTGCCATTTAGGGTAGGTATCAAGGCTTCTTGCCTCATTTTCCGAACTCTATTTCTGCCTTTATTATATCTCCTCAGTTTCTTGCCTTTTGATATATCAATTTGCACTTTCAGGAGTGTCATCTTCTCTTCTTACTATTGTGCTCTATATTTGCAAATAGCAAATTGGAGCTGAATAAGGTGTCATGATTCATGGTCAACTGATCATTTCTAGATCTTTTGGTCATCTGAAGATGGATTTATTCATCCTTTTAACTTCTACCTCCCTTGGCTATGAAATATTATATTACATTTTTTACCCTCAATTTTATCTACCTTGATGAGAGCCTGTTATAGATGGCTGTGGACTGTTGGTAATCTTTTCTGGGAAGAATGAGGATGATGGTTTACGTGTTTCAGGCCTTAATTTGTTTAGAAGTCGGGCTAATAATGGATTTGTGGCATAAAACTGTAAGAAAATGCAATATGGAAGCTGATTCTTCTAGGTTCGATTAAAAAAAAAAACACCATCTATCAAAATGTTGTGACAGTCAGATATATCCAGGATCCCTGGAAAAAATTTGGTATGCAATTATTCAAAGCAAGTACATAGCTTTATAAGTCCCAGATCCCGCTAGGTGTTGTTGTTTACGTAGCTTTATAAGGCTCGCTGGTTTTATTTTTGGGGATCCATTTGGTTACCTCTGTGACCTTGTTCTCACATGTCTTGCTAATGCCTTCACTTTTAGTTTTTGTAGTTTGCGGGGTCAAATTAACTTGAGATAAAAGGCTTATGTTGTCATGTCTGTCTCTCTAATGTAGTGATCTTTGCTCCTGTGTTCTGCAGGTGGCAGCATATGACACGGTAGCAAAGAAAATGGCATTTTTTGACCGATCTCGTGCTAAAGACTTCCTCTTCATATCTGGTACCAAGGTACGTATTTGATCTGATGTTGAGTTTAGGCATGCTAAGGATGTTGATATGATGTTTAGGGATTCAAAAAGTTTGAAAATTGAGTGAAACATAATACACATGTGCCCTTTACTTTGGGGTAACTTGATGTTTATGTAGTGGTACAGTTTCTGCATGTTCCTTCTTATTCTAAAACTTGTTGCATGTACTTTCTCCACCTCCCAAGCTTTATTACAATGAACAAGAAGATACTTGACCCCTTTTCTCTCAGAGAATTAGCTTGTTAATCTTACAGTTCTATAACCAGAAGATCACAAATGGATTCCCCTATAAGGGTTGCTTCATGGCATTTGATATTCATATTGTTTAACACAGATGCGAACCTATGCAAGAACTGGCGAGAACCCTCCAGATGGTTTCATGTGTCCTGGAGGTTGGCAAGTCCTTGTTAAGTACTATGAAAGCTTGCAGGTAGAAGAGACAACACAGAACCCTGCTGTTTTATCAGCTTGATTCTATGACCGTCATTGGTGAAGGTTAGACCTTGGGACTCCACAGGAGCACGCCTGAAGGCTTGTCAATTAACAGACTGAAATATTTTCCTAACCCTTTTTAGTTTATCGTCATTTTTTATTTAGGATGGTGTTTGATGTAGATGCATAGAATCCATCGTTGTTATTCATTTCAAAGAATCATCCATACAAAGAGTGCATGGACTAAGGGAATGTAATGCTAAAGATGCAGAAAAAGATGTGGTTATTGGGATAAATAATAGGCTTTCTAAGGTTCACCTGCAAAGATTAAAAGCTTTCTAATCGAGTCTGCAACAAACATCAACACTGTTATCTCTCTTGTCTTAGACTAATATCTCATAAAGATTTTGAGATATACAGGCAGCACGAACATAGTGCCTTTAGGTAGGACTCCAAAGTCGAAATCTTACAGGACGGTTTCATTGATTCAGGAGTTGTCAAGGCCCAGGTCCAAGCTCCCAATAACATGGGCTTGTTTGATTCAGTCAGGGCTGGTCTTGTCTTGTTCTAGAGACGTCAAATGTTGTGACCTTCTTCTTTTGGGCTCGATCTCTGGGCCTAGGTAGCTCTATATAGTAAGATATATTTAGTTCATTGGAAGTTAGAACTACTCAGTAACTGACAGATCTTTCCCTCCATTAAATGCTACTATATAAGGTATTAGTTATTTTGTTTTTGATTATTTTATATAATTCGAATTTATATTTTTTAATATTACATTAAATAAATTATTAAATATATTAAGCGATGAAAAAAAAGTCAACGTATCTCAGTACACAAGACTCTCCACTTTACAAGGATCGGAGGAGAATCATTAATATACGCAACTTTTTCTTTATTTCCTTATAGTCACAAATGAGTAATCGGTAAAGCTCTCAGAGAGACGAGTGTCACATAAATTGTTGGGTATACGTAATTTTTTATAAATAATGTATTTTGATTAAATAATTTAATAAGAGTGATTTGAAGTTAAATAGTAAGTTTAATTTAAGTGATATTTATAAATTTTAATATTTTTATTCTTAATTAATCTTTTTTCCAAATTAAGATAAATTATCTTCAAGAGATGGTTTCATCTTCTTTGATTAAAAGATTCTTTAAATAATAATTTCCTCACTTAAATCACTTTTTAAAGAGAAAAAAATTAAGTTGATCTAAGATTCAAATGATTTATCTAAAATACATAAGTGTCCTTCTCATAGAACAAGGCTGAAGGTTGAACTTTTGGTGGAGATGTTGAAGGTGTACAAATCTGTAACGACTTTCTCCACTAATTGTTTGGTTCAAATGGTGTATTTGAGGTTAATGTCTAAAAGTTCAATCTTCTGCCTCATCTCATGGGAAGGATAAAGTTAAACAAACAGAATTTGTATACGATCTATTTTCATACAAGTTTGCTGTAGTATGTATGATGAATTATCACTTATAGCGGTAGATGAATGAGCTCGTAAGTCAGAAGAGCTACTGAGGACTTTATTATCTCGTCCATCATACCTCAAACTTTAAACTTTTTATTTTTTGTCTTTAAATCAGGGTATTTACCGGCGGACTCAGTGACTAATCTCCTCGCTGGTTTGTAGGCACCTTACAGGATGAGACAGCTGGGCCAAGAATTTAAGGCTGCTCCATGCCCAAAACTAAAGATCGAACCCCTGACATTTGGTTAAAGATGGATGAAAGATCGAACCCCTGACATTTGGTTAAAGATGGATGAGTGGCCACTCATCCACACCCCTTGAGTTAAACTTTAAGTAAATTACGTTCTTCCAATCGGAATTTAGACAGTGGATGGTCTTACATACACCAGTACGGCTGCCTCACTAACTTCATCCAGATAAAGCCGCGATGTACCTCAGTACACCAGTACGGCTACTTCATTTACAAATAGCAATAAGAGCAATAAGAGTTGATAACTATACAGTACAGCAATAAGAGCCACCAAAGTCATCTCTGCTACATTTATGATCACCTCTCTAAGTGTAAATCTTAAGCCATTATTCAAAAGGGTAGTTGAAACTTAAAACTTCTCACCAAATCACGTCAAACCTGTTGCTCTTCTTTTAGTGGTTTACACTGTAAACTTTAAGAAACCAAAACACGTTTTTTCAGTACGATCCGAACGTATTCATATTACGTGTGATGTGAGAGACTTCAAGTCAGGTTCGAACTGCATCATTAAGTCCAAGTCCTTACTGATCATTTACGCCATATTCACATGCGTATGGTTTGATTTTCTGGAGAGTCCTGATCACACAAGTCACGCAGACCAAATCAGCCAACTTGGCTTGGGCCCTCTCAACGGAATTGATTGTCACAGGCTAGTGTTGTAGACCAATTGAACTTTGACATTAATTCTCCATCATTACTTCAACATGTGCAGCTCTCTACGGTTGAAGTACCATCCGTAAAGTCCTGGACCTGAGGAGCTCGTAGTTTTCACGCCCGAGCTTTGATGGTCATGGGTCCTTTCGTTCCCTATTGTTTCGCAATGTATGTTCACGAATATTTCCAGGATGGAGCTTTCAGTATCGACTGAAGTTTGTGGTTCCTGAATTGTTAACATTCACTACATTAGCTATTGCAGTGAATGTAGAGCTGAATTTATGGGGCTTAAATCATGGCTGAAGACTTGCATACGTTGACACTTTGTTTATCCATATTTCTTATGAAGATCTGCCTTACCAATCAGTTTGATACGGCTGAAAACTTGTGATGCAACTTTGGCAAGACTTAAATTTACGAGCTTAAGAGTCACAACAAGAAGAGCCCTTCTCAATTCATTGGTGTAAACAAAGTCAAGTGCCTTATATTTATCACCTTGAAAGATTTGGATATGGACATATGGTCTTTGAACTGAAGTACGCTCCGCGTGATACTGCTTGTGGTTTGCTTGGGAACCATAGCACCTTCGCATCTTTTCCTAGGGGGGAAACATTTGAAGAAACTAGGTACAAACCAAGGGAGTAAGAAGAGAGCTGTATAAGAACTATGGAGTCTTCAGATCCAGTTCATTTATCGTCTAGTTTGTCTTTAGCTAATTTACCTAGAGGTGTGAAGCGTGTTTTATCACAAAAAATAGAAAATTTAGTAGAGATTACTCATGTGCCTGTAGAAAACCGTGTTTGTGAGTCTTCTTTACCATTGTTGAGTCCTTACAGTATATATTCTCGTGACCGTTCTTGGACGAGAAGTATTAGGAGTGTGCTATCTACTAATAGACCTCGTGTAAGGGAAAT
>JAOTBA010000002.1:857502-870718 GCA_025629845.1 Erythroxylum squamatum
GCTTGAATTAGTGATGAATTTGAGATATCCTAAGTTAATTTTGATGTTTATGCTTTAGGTGAAGTTTAATTTGAAAATTTGTAAATTGGGGGTTTAGGCCAAATTAGAAATTTGGGGATTTTGTGAATTAATGGTGTAGAATCCTCAATACTAGCATGAATTGGTGAAATATGAAAACAATTTTGAAGAAATTGTGATTTATGGTCTTGAATTTGTGTAAGTTTGGTTCAGCTTTTGGAAGGTCTAAAAGTACTTTTGTCTACCGCAAAAGCTATTTTGAAGAAAAAGTTGATGTTTGGCTGTACATTTCAAAAGCACTTTTGCAGTAGGAACAGCTTTTTTAAAAGCTCAAATACAGCTTTTTCAAAAGCTATAATTTGGAGCTTTTTAGAAAAGCCCCAAATTATAGCTTTTTCGGGAAGCCATTTCTCTGTTTAGTTCCGTCACTTACGTAAATAACATCAAATACCCTCTCTTTTCCTCTCGGGTCTGTTCTCCTCTTCGATCTTAAACAAAACCACCAGCCGACTGTTTCGTTTCTTCTCCCTCTCATCTTCTTAGGTGGTTCTTCGACTGTTACAAACGCAGACCACGCAGACGTTCGAACGTTTGCGTTTGTAACGCAGACCTTCGTTTGTTGGGTCTCTTTATCTTTTTTTTTACAAAGAAAAAACTTGTTGGGTCACTTACATATATGTCACGACGACTAATAAGAACCATAGATCTTTTTTAAGAAAGCGCCTAAGGCCTACTGGCCTCTTTGTTCTGTTTTCCAACTTATGTTCTTCTTTTAGTCGCTTTGCAAGAGGTACAGGATTTGTATGCATCTGATCGTCGACTGAAGAAAGCAGGAAACTTTAGTGGTTGGTTTTGGAGAATAAGGAGCTGAAGATGCTTCAATCGTAGTTTTAGAGAGTTCTAAGAGGTTCTTCACCCTTACACTTTAGCTTTCTCATCCTGTTGCATCAAGTTTGGCCTTTCTTCAGTATGAATTTGTTGCCTATCTTGTGCCTGTAATTGCAACGGAACGTAGTTGATGCTTGTTTATATCTTGTTTACTATGGCTTTTAATGGCAAGAAACTGTGCTTAAAAAAAAACAAAAAAAAAACTTGTTGGATGCTTTTGTGGCTTAAGGCCTGCTGTGTATATCGTCTCTTGACATATATGGGAATTTTTATTAAATAGTCAATTGTGTAATATTCCACAAACACACATAATTAGATGAATGTTAGAATTACTCATCAACAGTACATGGATGTTGTTAAACCACAAGACTCTTCCATCGATTCTGCTTAACAATTTGTAATAAAGTTGAATGCTTAACAATTTGTAATATTATTTAACTTTTTTACATGTTTTAATATTTGTTTTTCATATTAATTTCATTTTCTATAAAAAAGTGAGACATCTCTTCAAATTATTTCTTATAAGATGATTATAAAAAATTTTCTACAATATAATACTTGGCATATTGTTTAATATACTTTAAAAATTATTTAGCATAAATAATTTTATTATAAAATAAAATATAGTTAAAATTAATAAAAGTGCTTTTTATTTTTATGTTGCCAAACAGTCTACTGAATGAAGCTCTTTAAAAAAAGCTGTTTTTTTAATTGACAGTCAGACAGTCAACTAGCTTTTAAAAAAAGCTCTTCTCAAAAAAGCTTTACTGACAAAAGCTCTACTGATAAAAGTTCAACCAAACGGGCCCTAAGTCAGTCTCAATCAATATCAATTCTAAATATAAGAAACACGTATATATTTCAACATTTTTCTCAAATTAATTAATTACTTTGCAAGATTGTGGTGATTTGTAATTTAAAGTTTTTATCATTTTAATTTAACAGTCAATAATATAAACACGTGTGCTTTGCGCTGACTGGTACTAGCTAGCAACAGCTTGAGGACCACGCAGTCTTATTTGAGTCTAGATTCTCTGTCCAATATTACTCTGTCTTATTCTGTCTCATGGAATCTCAACTATTTATTTTGCAGGATCCACGCGGAACCTACACGGGACCCACACAAATAAATGGCTGAGATTTATTGGACAGAATAAAACACCATAATGTTGGGCAGAAGATCTGGACTCGTCTTATTTTGGTAATAAATGTCTCTGTAGGAAAAGTAGCTTGTAACAATCCAATATTAAGGTAAATGTCAAGACGATGGATCCTCTGTTTCGGTTAACATCCTAACGAAATCAGGGTACTTCAACCCAGAATATGCCCTTTTATGTTGTTAAGGTGAAAGAAGCCACATTGTAAGTGGTGGAACAATTGAGTACGGCCATCTTATGTCCGTAACCACATTGAACTTCTCTTCTAAGTTGACAAATAAGTTTCTCAAAACATGACAAGTCGCTAAAACATCATATCCTTAATCATCTCCTCAATCTATGTTAAAAATACTGCGAGTCAGCGACTATTGTTTTCTCCTTCTTCTGTTCTAGGTCAGAAGATGTTCTGTGAGAAGAGAATCAAGGGAAGCTGTCGTATTGTGGTGAGAATTTCGAAGATGAAAAGAGTGTCAAAAACTACCCAAAAGAGGACAAGAAGATCACATGAGAACAGGAAAATTGGGTTAGGAAACAAAAGATCTCCCTCCACAAAAGAGGAGGTAAAAGGATAATGCCTTATCCGAATTAGGTTAAAATGTTTTGTTAGAAGCAAGAAGAAGAAATATTCCAAACTTGACACGTTGGTTAGTTAATAGTTACACTTAGCATTCAAATCGTTTGACAAAGAGACACGTTTTGCAGCTATTCAGCAAGCTTTTTCTTTTTCATAACACCAATCGGAATTAATTAAATAAATATAAAATAATATTTTACCGGCGTAATATTTCATACCACCCTAAAAATTTGAGGAACTCATAAAAATAACCAAAGGTACTAATTAACTAACCTCTTTTATTCTTTTTTCAATTGATAAAAGACAATTAGAGAGGGAAGCACCCAACATTTCCTTAATTTCACACAAAACCAAAGACATGAACTTCTTACCATCCCGGTCGAAAAAGGTACAAAATTGTGTTTAAAAGTACTGATCGTCGATACTGGTTAGTATGGCCTGATTTTGCATTGTACTAATCGATACCAGTTGATATTTAAAATATCGACTAAATACCGTAAACTTTAGAAAATAAAAAGACATTTCTGCAAATTTGTTAAAATTTTTCAAAACTTACCTTCCGTGTCCCCCCCTCCCTTTTCAAACTTTTTTTTAATTAACTATTTATTGTTAATTTTTATTTTTAAAATAAAATAATTATATTTATTACTCAAAATAATTATACATTAAATAAAACTTTACAATAAATTATTTTTAATCAAATTTATTTTAATCTTTTATATAATATTTATTAATAAAGTATTAATAAATTTATTTTATTTTAAAAATAAATAATTTATTATTTATAAACTAGTATTTATTTTAAATATATTTTAATTATTAAATCAAATTGTATTTAAAATTTATATATTTTAAAAATATAATAATTAATTTTATAAATTAAATTAAATTAAATTATTTATAATTTTGGTCATAATTAATTTTAATTAATTAAATATATAATATTAAATTGAATTATTTAAATTCTTATTAATAATTAATATATTTAACTAATAGTAAATTAAATAATATATGTTTTGTTTCATGTTTCATTTTTAATTAGTTGTTTTCTAATTATGAACTCTTTTTGTAAATTGTAATAATTAGAAATTTAAGGATCTTATTGTTCTTTTTATTTGACTTTTTAATATAATTATTATTTATTATATAATAAAATTATAATATTTCAAATACTTTATATTGCTCTTAATTTTATACTTATACGATGATAATTGTCTTTTTTATATTAATTATGATTATTATCTATATATAAAATATTTAAAAATTATTGTTAATATTAATCGTACTTATTATTTATTATTATAATTTTTAAAATAGGTTAATGTAAACTTATAAATTATTCAGTATTACTGTATAATATAATAATATATTATTTTAAAAAATTTAAAAATTACTTTAAACGATATCTAATATTAACCTGTACCATAAATTATCATATCAGAATTCAATCCAATAATAATTTCGGTACGCAACATTGCACGGACCCGAGAACACATCACCCCTTACTCTGTCCTTAGCCCCACACGACGAGACTCTACTCTTTAACAGTCTCTCTATCTCACCATAAATACCCACTCACAGCACCACCTTCCTTTTCACACTCACCCCAAGCTCCAAATCTTCACCCTCCAACACAAATGGGTGTCAGGAGATCAAACAAATTACCTCAAACAGCAGTCATCAAGCAGATTTTCAGGAGGTGTTCGAGCTTAGGGAAGAAACAAGGGTATGAACAAGTAGGCCGGCCTTTAGACGTCCCCAAAGGTCACTTCGTTGTGTACGTTGGCGAGAACAGAAGCAGATATATCGTACCCATTTCTTTCCTCTCTAGGCCCGAGTTCCAAATCTTGCTGCAACAAGCAGAGGAAGAGTTTGGGTTCGATCATGAAATGGGCCTCACTATTCCATGTGAAGAGGAGGTGTTTCAGTCTCTAACTTCCATGCTCAGATGAGCTGAAGCTAAACATTATCAGTTTCGTTAGGCCTACATTAGCTAAAGATGAAGCCGCTTTACTGCTTCTCTGGCTTCAATTTTTTTTCCCTTTTCTTTTGATTGTGTGTTTTCTTCTTCTTAACGATGATTTCTGACCAAGAGAACCCATGAAATCATCTGGGGTTTTAGTTTAGAATTTAGATTCGTAAAGTTGGCGACAGTTTTCCCGACACTGGTTTGTTACTTCTTGACAGACTCTTACACGTTTTGCTTGACTTTAGGGTTTTGTCTCTCTTGTTCTGTTAGCTCAAAGACAACCTTATCGAATGTTGTGTCAGACGAGATGATTACGTGCAAAAAACACGCTTTTCTATATCTAAAAACCTCAAATGAGATTACACGTCACTCCTTAAACCTCGCACGCTCCGCCATTACTGGTCTGATGTGCTCGGCAGATAAATGGTTTAGATTGATGGCGTCATTACAATTGCACGCATAATTGTTTAGGGTCATGTGGTCCAACACCCCATAAGAACCGTACTGGCCGGACATTTCATCCCCTATTGAACCAATTTGCTTACTTTGGCCGGTTCACTACCTCCAACCACCTCCTTCCTTAATTTTTTATTAACTCTCTGTTTGCCCGGGTTTTAGCAAATAAAATATAATTACGTGGATGAGATGAATCCGAACATGGCTAGATCAATAAGAATAGAACAAGTGATCTATTCTTAGTTTTAGGGTCAGTTTGACCCCCTCAAATCCTCTGGTTCATTTATTCTGGACCAATTCTGTGCTATCTTATCTCAGCCACCTATTTGTGTGGGACTCACATAAATTGATAGCTAAGATGAGATAGCACAGGGTTGGTCCAGAATAAGTGAACCAGAGGATCAAGTCCCTAGTTTGAGTAGTTAGTAATTGGCAGGAAATTGTTTTAGAGGGGTTTTTAATTATTAATTTATTCAAAAGTTAAAATTTCTTAATTACATCTGACTATATAACTATAGTTGAGGAATATAATTGAATTCTAGAAGTGGTAAAATTAATTTGAATTTATTAAATATAGTAAAAATTTTCCCTTTCTATTTGGACTCGTATTTATATTCCACTTATTTCAGTTTAAAATTAACAAGTTGATTTGATCAATCTATGAGTTTAATTTAAGTGAATGTAATTTTATTGGAATGATGCCAAATAAAATAATATTATATTAAATTAAATATAAATTAAATTTGTTCAGTTAATCCCAAAATTTTATATAATTTATAAAAAAATAAATTTACCTGTCAAACCTACTCATGACAACATAATTTAGAATAAATACAGTTAATGAATGATTAGATGAAGAGGGATAAGAGTCGCAAAATACGGTAACAACCACATGTGCCCACATAATTTAGTTAGAAGGTACTTTTTTTTGTTTTTCATCTTTGACCATAGCTGCTATTCCTAGTCAGATGACAGGACTAATAACCATGGATAATGTTTGTTCAGTGTCTTCGTCCAAGTTGACTGTTTCAAGACAATTTAGGTGACTTCTGATTTTTGAACGAGTTTATATTCTCTGCCTAATGTTAAGGTGTTTTATTATATTCAATAAATTTTAGCTATTTATTTATGTGAGTTTCGTATGAATCCCGTATGAGTCCCGCAAAATAAATAATTAAGATTTTATAAAACAGAATAAGACAGAGGAATATTGTACAGAATATTCATATTCCTTCTTAATCTCTGATCCATTGATATCCGCTATATAAAAGAGGAAGAATTCATTCTCTGTTCGTTTTACCTTCTTCAATCCTGTTGAGCGGCAAAATAACATTATCTTCTATTCACACTAATAAGCTTAAGTTAGAAAACTCGTAATATTGTTTTATTTAAAATTTTTAAATTTTGAGCTGAACTGGAACCGAGCAGCTCAAACCCTATTCAAACTCTAAAATTTTAAAATTAAAAAAATCCAACCTAATCCAAAATTTAGTAAACTCATACTAATTTTTTTTAACTTTGAGACGTGTTAGAGAGGTAATTCTACCCTAACCATAAGTCTACTTTATGTTATAACTTATTTTCGTGATGAAGACTGAGTGTGTTGGAGGTTGAATCTCTTTGGGAGTGGTCGAGTTGATTGAGTGAAGGAGCATGGGGTCAAAAGGTCCTGTGTTCGATTCCCCATACCTACGCTCTCTCGATTGAACTTATCATACAGGGCTTGTCTAGTGCGTAGTACCTGATTGACGTGATTTGCAGACTATTGTATCAATCCGAAGGTTTACCAAGTGCGCATCCAAATTCCTCTGTTTAAAAAAAAATTGTTAGAGGTTGAGTTGTATTATAGGGTACAAATGTTGGGATTTAACTTGATAATTTCACGGGAGAAAATAGGTTTTCTTTATCTTCCCAAATCTATGTTTTTCTGATTCTTGTGATGCTTCCTATTGAATTTATTTAGTTGACTTATTTAGACATGGCAATACGTCGCAGAACTAAATTTAGATTGGTTATTTCTCTTAAACGCGATTTGAGATTTGATTGAATTTAAGCTTGGTTCAGCCGGATTCTGCTGAGGTTGAACGTCGTTGTTCTGATCCATGGTCTGTGCGATTCTGGCTGTGAGATACCTGCAAAACAGACAACGGCGGGCCGAGAGTTGTTTCCCGGGAGGCCCCTCCAACGCTCAAGTCAGTATTTGTGAGAGGTTTTGGTAGCTGAAATTGTAGACGAATAGCAAGGGTTATCGTCTCATACCTCATTCCGGTGGGAATAGTACCTTATATATGTTGTGGATGCTAGGTTTACGTAGATCTTTGTGTTTGCATGGGAGTCTAACATCTAATGGGCCGAACGGGCCATAGATAGGCAGAGATGGGCCTGGGCCTAGCGCAGCCGACCCAACCAAGATTAAACTTAAGTTAATAAAACACAATCCTTCATTTGAATTTTTTAGCACACGAGGGTCTTGATCAAGGAAGTGCAATCATCAGCAGCCAGCTCAACCGTGTTTTTCTAGCTTCTTTTATAACACAAGTACTAACTTCTTTTAAGATATAAACTTCCCTTGCTCATTTCAAATTTTAATTTTATAATTATTAAGAAATGCTTTTATCTTATAATGAATTTTTATTTTGCAAGATTTTATAATGAAAATTTCAGTTTTTTATGCAAATGTTACATCATCCATAAAAGAACGACACATCTTTTTTTTTAAGAAATAAAGGAAAAAATTCATTAATAAAGAATTGTAAGTACAAACAAAATAGTACGTAAGGGTTCCCGTGAGAGCTTTAACATGTTTAGCTACTCAGCATATAAATTTAAAGAGCATAGTAATCTGTCTAAATACAGGATTTTGATCTTCAAGTTGCATCTCCCAACATTACAAGTTCACGAATGTTTCCCATATTTTCCGAGATAGAGGTGTGATAGATTTTTGTTAGGAGTTAAAACATCTAGCATTTGTTTCTTTCCGTATGGATTGGAAAGTCATGCACAATATTTTTAAAACTAGATCGGACCAGCCAGTTCGACTGGAATAATTATATTTTTCAAAATTATATTTTTATTTATTTCTTTATATTTTAATTAAAAATTTTGATTAAAAATTATTTTAAAAAAAATAAATTACTATCTTCATTTATTTAATCTCACTAATAAATTTTATTTATCAAAATTTAGGTTCTTTATTTATCAGACTTCCCCAGATCCCGCTTCACTGCAGGACTTCGGATTTGATGTGGTGATGCTGGTGATGATTTATCTCTCTATATTTTAATTAAAAAATTTTAAATTATTATTTTATTATAAATTTGTTTAATAAATTGAATTGTTAATTACTATATATAAGTAATTTTGCTTAAGATAATTTAAAAATGTGTTAAAATATAATATTTAAACCATAAATAATTATGTTTAAAGGATATTAGAAAAAGTTAAAGTAAAGTTAGAGTTTTTTTAATTCACTTTCTTTAAACATAATTTTTATTTTTATTATTATTTTAAATTTTATGTTATATTCAATCTTAGTTTAAATTATTAGATTTAATATTAGTTTATTCCATACTAATAGACATTATTAATACATTTTTTATTTCAATAAAGTATTTTATTTTATACTATATTTTACTTTTTCTTATAATTTTTACTTCTTATTTATTATAATCCGATTTTATAGCGGTTTAAGACCGATTAAACCTTTAGACCTTAAACCTTTTACTTGATCGGTTCGATATCTAGTCTAGTTTTTAAATCATTGATCATGCAAATAGCTGCTATAGATTCTCCTACACTTCCTATGTTAGTTTATTTGCATTCAATAAAATCTCACATTCATTATCTCCTCCTACTCTTACCAGATTCCAACTATAAAATATGGGTAATTATCCTCTCTCTATGTGCCCTCATATATCTGAATCAAAGTTTACTTGAACATGGGACGCAGGCTTAAATAGAAAATTCTTCAAGGTGGAAAAGCTTCATATTTTTCAAGTAATTTCTTACGATTTTAAAATATTTCTAAATAAAAATAATGTAGTTGAATTCCTCTAATTCCGCAATCTAATGAAGGAAAAGGTAAAAGCAATGCAGAGCATTTTCACTTTGAAATGCACAAGTTGGAATATCTGAAAATGAGCTATTACATAGGCTCTTTCAATGACCAAGAATATTGCAGTGCTTTTACAAGCATTAATACATCTTAGTTCATATAACTACCAATAAGTTGCATCCACTGATTTTGTTTTGGTAAAAGCCAAATCAACCAAAAATAATTAACCTACTCAGAATATTAACGTAGCACAATGGAGTCAGGCCATCTTCTCAGGGAATAATAGTTTATCTCTTTTAAACAATTAAATAAAAAATTGATGTTTGAAAACTATGTTAAAATGCAATATTAAAAATTTCAATAATGAATTGATATGAAATTCAATAAAGCAAACATCTAGTTAAAGAATTTATTTTCATCTTGATTCATTCAATTGATTATTGATGCAAAAGTAATTTAACATATTCATGAATAAATTGGTTCTAATTATTAAGAACAAATCTATAATAACCAATCTTTCCTTACCTCGTATGATAATCATGAAAAGATCGAATACTTACTCCCTAATCAAAAAACAACCCCAAAGGCAGCTCGTAGGATTTAAAATTTCAACAATTTTAAAATCTAAAAAGACCCAATTCTAACCAATAAACTCAACAGATGGTTTATTGCAATCAGATTAATTAATTCTACGACATATATTAAACTTCTTAACGAGGACATAAAATTATGTCAATTGCCACTTATTAAAACCAACAAAGTAGAAAAGTATTAGGAGAACGAGATAAGAGCGACGAGCGATTAGCGGAGAGTTCTCCATAACTTTTGAGATCACCAGCGGTTACTCTCTCTATCCTTCATGGCTTCTTCTTCTTCTTCTTCTCCCCCACGACTCCCCTTAGCCCCAATTTCTGTTTCTTCTCCTAGACCTAACATTTCACAATCGCCCTTTGTTCAGAACCCTAACTCTCGAAACCAAAACACAAATCCTAACATTCATCATCCTTCACCAATAAAAACTGTGACCCCTTCAGAACCATAACCTGCCCAAAATCCCCTTCCCACAAAACCTAGATCCTGGAAGTTAGTGGTTGTTGATATAGAGGAGGACTCATCGATTGCGAAGGCGCTGACATACTATCCTCTGGAGATCAAGGATGACCAAATCATAGTCATCCCTCAACCAGAATTAGCGAAAAAAGGGGCAGTTCATTTTCGTCATGCACTGATTGGGTTTTTCTTAGGAAAGTGTCCTGCATATCCAGTGGTTTAACGAGCATTGGCCAAATCCTAGTTAGCTTTCAGTTTGACTGAAACTCTAATTACTAGTGCGAATAATTTCCTATTTAAATTCAATTCAGAGGTTGGGATGAACTCAGTTTTGGAGAAGGGGCCTTGGCATATCCAAGGAAAACCCCTATTCCTACGGAGATGGAGCTTGAATGGAGGGGAGCAAGACGAAGTTAGAGTAGCTCTAGTTTGGATTAAGTTCCATAATATTTCGGTGGAATACTGGAATATTGAGGGACTTGGAAGAATTTCTAGCTTAGAGGGTAACCTACTCTTAATGGACACACAGACAGCAAAGATGTCCAGAATTGTATATGCCCGAATGTGTGTGGAGTTGGAATTGGGAAAGAGTTGGCCCTCATCCTTTCAATTAGACACTTATAATGAAGAGGGGATGATAACATTCAAGGAAATTCAAGTTGAATATGAATGGAGACCAGACAACCAGTTACAGAAAAAAGAATGGGCTCCTACTGGGAGATTATTTGAGACTGGGTTACATCATGAATTGGTGAAGGGGAAGGAACCCATACAAACAAGTTTAAACCAACAGTAGAAGGATGGGAAGATGATAGTCTCTGAAAAGATACAACAAATTCATAAGGAGAGTCTAGACTCGGGGATTCCAATTGAACAAAGTGAGGGTAAAAGAACCCCTTAGAATGTTCAACCGAATGAAATGGCAATGTAAAGTGACAAGGGAAGTAGCTCTTCTGGAAGTTTAATTGACCAATGCAAGGATCAACAGGAGATAGGTGATCCAAACGGAAACCTTAAGGATGTTGATCTCCTAGCAACAAGACAAGCAGGTAATAACCTTTCCCCGTCTAAGTCTGAATTGGTTCCTGATATGGATAATCATAGTCCCGGGATTATGGAAGGGGTAGAGGGGGATTTTGCAGTCCGAAAGAGTAGGAAAACTAGGAGAAAACAAAAGTAAGTGTTATGCTGTGTCTTTTGGTAGTATGGATTTAGTTTTTTGGAATGTTAAGGGTTTTAATAACTCTAAAAAGCAATTAGCTGTGAATGTTATGCTTCAGAGATTATCAGTGTCTTTAGTGTGTTTGATTGAGTCTCGAATTAAGTTTCTCCACTTGTTGAATAATGTGTGCTCTTCAATGTTTCCTAGTTGGCATTTTTACAGCAACTTAGAGCAAGGTTCTAATGCTAGGAGAGTGTTAGATTAGAAGTCGGACTGTTTTCTGTGTGTTACTAAAATCACCAGTAATCAACTGATACACTTAGAGGTCACTCCTACAAACAACTCTTCATTCTTTTTTGTAACATGTGTGTATGGGTCAAACAACTACAATCATAGGAAGAATCTCTGGGCGGCACTATCTTATATTAAATACTCAGTAGGAAGCCTTCCTTGGATTATAGTGGGGAACTTTAATGCGGTTTTGTTTTCTCATAAGGCTGAACCTATAACTCCCTCGACTATTAATAGCATGAATGATTTTAGGCAATGTGTTGAGGATTGTGCTTTGTATGATCTTAATTCTAGTGGTCCTAGTTTAATATGGACAAACAAACAATATGGTGAGCTTTTTATTGCTAGGAAGTTAGATAGAGCCCTTGTAAATGCTGCCTGGAGTTCTAGGTTTCCTAGATCGTATGGGGTCATCCATAACCCCAACATTTCTGATCATTCCTCGATTTTTATTAGGTCCTTAACAGATATGCCGAATAGACCTTCCCCTTTTAGGTTTGCAAAATTCCTAGTTTCACAGCCTAATTTTCTCCAGATAGTGGAAGAGAATTGGAACACTCAGGTCCAACGAACCCCTATGTTTTGTGTAGCATCCAAGTTTAAACTGGTGAGGAAAGCACTCAAAATCCTTAATTCTGGTCAAATAGGAGATGTGAATACTAGAGTAGAGAATTGTCAAATTTCTCTCAACATTATACAAGATAAAAAGAGATATGTTCCCAACAACCCACATCTAGTTAAACAGGAAACCGAGGCCATTAATAACTTGTTAAGAGCCTTAGATGATCAGGAGTCTTTCTTCAAACAATCTTCCCATATCAAGTGGCTTAGAGAGGGGGATCGAAATACCAAACTTTTCCACAATTCTATTCTGTCAAATAGGAATAGAAACAACATTCACTCGATTAAAGAGGAAAATGACATTAGAATTGTGGGTGTAGATGAGATTCAAAACCAGTTCCTAGGTTTCTTTCAAAGGACTATTGGGAACAGGAAGGACCTTCCTCCTTCTAAAGAGTTTGTGAAAAATTTATTCCTTAAGGCCTTGTTTGGTTGGCATGGATTCTTGTTTGGGAAAGTAATCTTTTTCCTAAAATTTATATTATTACGTTTGGTTCATTTTTTTGAGTAGTTAGGAAAGTAAAAATTTTCTCAATCTAGGGAAAATAGTAGCACTTTACTTAGATTCTAAATCCCAACACCCCTTGGTATTTAGATTACTTTCCTCATAAATTTAATCTAAAAAATACACTAACCAATTTAACCCTTTCTTCTTTCTCAACTCTAGGACAACTTTTTTATAAAACATTATCTTCTCTTCAACCAATGTTATGAATACCGTACCGGACTTGGTATTGGATTGGGTTCTGGTACGGTACTGTATCGGTACCGATTAATATTGAGTACCATTTCGGGTAATTTTTGAAATTTATAAAATAGTCCCTAAATTTTTAAAAAAATTACAAAATAGTCCATTGTCATATTATACAGTTGTATTGTATGTTTTTAACCCTGTCTCCAAAAATCATAATAATAAATAATAATCACAATTTTAATTTAATTTTTAATTTAATAATTATTAATAAATATAATTAAA
>JAOTBA010000002.1:881145-891992 GCA_025629845.1 Erythroxylum squamatum
AGAAGTAGTTTACTATTTAGCTATTTTTTAAAAAAAAATTAAAGAGCTTCGTCCAATAGGCTGTTTGGCAACATAAAAATAAAAAATACTTTTAATTTTAACAATATTTTATTTAGTAATAAAAATTATTTATGCATATAAATATTATCTAAAGTATATTAAACAATATACAAAGAACAATATATTAATTATTACGTAATTTTAAACCACATAAAACATAAATAAAAATATATCTAACCAAATTTTTTATATAGATTATAATATAAGTAAACTAATATAGAAATAATTAGTAAAATATATAAAAAGTTAAATAATATTATATAAATCTCAAAATAAATATTTAAGTTGAGTAAATACTTAAATACATAATAAACAGGAAGATGAGTTTGTAAGTATTGTGAGAATTATGTGTAAAACATAAGGGCAAAAGGGACTAAAAAATATATTCATTAATTGATCAAAAAATCTAATATTTTATCTGCCAAAAATGCTATATCTACTAAAAAAATACGTTTTATTTTACAGTTAAACACTCATTTTTTTTTAAAAAAATTTTTGCGGTGGAAAAAAAACTTATTTACCCTCTAAAAGTTCAACCAAACAGACACTAAAATTTATGTTTTGCCCGTATATCTAAATTTAATTATTTTCAATGAATCGGCTCATAAGTTAAACCTAGGTTCAGATTAATTTGAAACTCAATTATTTTAAGCAAAACAACATCATTTTATTTAAAAGAATTAAGTCTTTAATAAGTATGAGTTTGTACAGCTCAAATCTAATACCAAATAAAAAATAAATTATTCTATATTTATTATGTTGTTTAATTTAAAACATGTTAAAAATATTAAGTGTTTATTTAATATACAGTAAAAATAATAATAAATATTACATTTTCCTATTTTAAAAAAAAAAGAAAAAATGTTACTATCAAAGTCAATATCCAGAGTGGATGACCCCACACCTGCACCAGCCAGATAAAGCCACTTGTTGTTCCTGTCTGCTTGATTAAAAACAGAAGAAGAGGGTTAGACATCTTTCATCCCCCGGTACTATAGTGATTCAATTCTAACTTCGTACTATTAAATTTTATTATATTATATAAATGTATGATTGGGATTTAATAAAATAAGATTAGAACTGATAATTCTTCTTATAAATAAAATTTAATAGAATATAATAAGAACACCGTAACTTGAACGAGAAACCTTATTCTCATGTAAGAAGGAGTGGTCTAATTGATATACACTCTCTTTACTTAAAGCTCTCCTTTACAAGAAGTTTTGAGTTGGAGTCATGTCAAAGGAGGAGAAATGAGATATTTTCTTAGTTGATGATTCTCTAGTTTCTTGAGCAAAGTTTCTTGATCGGATCAATTACGGATGCCTCGTTTCCAGCGGCAGTGTGGGAGTTGAAGCTATTAGGAAATTTGAGGGCTGCTGAAAACGTGATACTGAGCAGGGAGGCCAGTGATCAATCAGCAGTCGACCAATCAAGTATGTGACGGCTTCTTGTGCGCAGAAGTGTACAGGCTACGTAAGAACTTGAGGAATCTTAAAGCTTCGGATTTACATCCTCTAGGACTCTTAAAGTGGGGTCGATGTTTAGGATTAGTCCGACGAAACTGAAATACCTAATATAATTTTTTTAAAAAATTATTCTCATCCGCCGTTAGACTTCCATGTCCTTATTGCTGTAGAAACTGATGGAACCTTGCCTTTGAATTAGCGACGATGAGTGAAGAGGTAGGGTGAAGTATTAAATTTTCAGCGACATAAACTAGCTGGATATTAAATTCGTGGAGTACGAATCGCTAGGCATGCAACCGATAAGCCTGTATCGGAGAATCAAAAACCAAAAAACAGTATAAAATAAAATTAAAACCGACCCTTATTATTAATTATTAAAATTTTAATTTATTTTGGTTATTTTAATCATAAAAAATTTTAACCAACTCTTTTTTTTTGTCTTTTGTTGACACCTAAAATCTAAGAGATTTAATTATGTATAGTCTTAATCATAACTAATAAAGAGATTGTTTTCAATACATCCACGAGAAAAAATAGAAATATACACACATACATATATATCTATTAAAATAATATAGTAATAATAATTAATAATAAACATAAACATAATAGATAATAGTAATATAAATAAATAAATAAAAATGCGTAAAAATAAAAAACATAAAAATAAGTAATAAGATAAATAATGCAATAAATATAGAGCAAAGTACAAAAATATCTTAAAATATCTTAATAATATTTATTATTAAAATCTAACCAGTTTTTATAAACTAATCAATTTTTATAAAACAAAATAAATGTGTTAATTTTTATTTAAAATTTTTTAATCATTATTCAATACGATTGAACTTTCAAATATTTTTATTTTTATTTTATCGGTTTAATTTCTGATTAATTTTTAAAACATTACTTATTATTGATATTTTTACTAAATTTAAAGTGATATTTTAATATTTTTAATATCTATTTATAAAATAATTTTTATTTAAACTAAACTTAACAATACCAGTACATACCTCCCCGTACAAGGCAATTTCGATTCGATGTGCCGTATCATGGAATAGATACCTCTCTTGAATGTCAAGTTCCCACTATACAAAACAAAACGCCAATCTTAATTGCCAACAAATCGCATCAAAATCAATCTGGCAACGGGTGAGCGAAGTGATCGTGACAAATTGGTTTCATTTTCTTTCAGAATTCATCACCCATAACGAAGATTAGTCTGAATGTGAATGGCTTAAAGGTGTCTTTTTATAGTTAAAACTCGCTTAGAATACCTCGTGAACAACCAAAAAAAAAATGTTAGGCAGGCACATGATTCCCAACAAAGGCCCAGGAATTCTTTCTCAAATTTTGAATTCGTGATTAAATAATACGTAGTTTTATTTTTAATTAATAAATAAATTATTTTCAACTCACATAAATGAATTTATTATTCTAAAATAATTTTTTAATAACTAATAATGAATTTTTAAAATTAATTCAAAAGTTATTACAAAATAATCCAATTCCTGGAAGCAGTTAGAACAAGATACAAAGTGACTGTTATCGTTTTCATGTATATACCTCTTCATCTAAGTGAAAACGACACTGTTGCGCATTACTCGGAAGCATGCTTAGCCTTTAATTATCGAAACCGACACCGTCGGCAGAGAGATGAGAGCAATGTAGAGCCCTAAGACACAACACAACATAAACACCCCACCTGTCGACAAAGACAAGGCATGCATGCATTGAAAACAATATCCCCACCTATTAGTAATATCTTTTAATTTTAAAATTTTAATAATTTGTTTTAATTTTTAATATATAAATTATAAATTTAATCTATATCGTTATTAGTTAATTTAAACTTACAAATTAAAAATATTTTTAAAAACTATAATTTTTATTACACCAAGATCTAATTAAACTCTTGTTGTTACTATTTTTATTATTTTTACAACTTATGTAAAGTTTAATAAATTGATGTTAGAAAAACAATACAAAACTTAAAGATCTACTTTTTATTAAATATTAAATTATAAATTATTATTTTGTGACTATAAAATTACATAAATCACAGTCACCGTTATCAATGCTAGTTACTTTCTACATTTATTATGGTACTTAGCAAACGACAAATGTCCGTGGTTAAAACGAACGGCGTTTTGTGCCTGCCGCGGCCAAAATTTACTCATGCTTTAATTTAAGAGTCCGTTTTGTCCTTTTCCAATCACACGTAATTTATCCAAAAGTTCGGTTAATTGAATTTGATTGAACAGAACTCAAATTTGACTAAACATGACTAGAGTCGAAAGCGTCCACCTACGGTTCTGTACAGTGTACTGTCTGAATTTGGACAGTATTGTACGACATTAGTTTAGTTAAAGGGTTACTGTTTCCAAACTGACCACATACCTTAAAGCTTAACAAGCTAACAGCTTGCGATTAACTAAAGCCACTATTCCCCACTAATCAATATAGTTATCCCATACTAATCTTCAAACAAACCGTGATTACTGAAAACGAAAGCCTTAATTATCAATAACTAAACATGGGTCTTGCTACGTACGTGTGAAGTGAACTGCTCTCAATCTATTAGGCACCGTGTCGTTTTCTTGCAACAATAAAGATATCAATGCCCGAACTTAAAACAACTGTCTCAAGATTAGATCAGATTAGATTAGAACCAAACATATAACTTTAAACAAGTTGTGTTGTTATGATTCCAGTTCTTTGGAACTTCCATGAGGGGGATTTAATAATTACTCATCGTGTCAACGTCATATTATAGTAATTAACGACCCAACCGCGCACTTTATAAAACCATAATTAGGATTTTAATGATCAGTGGATCGGGACAGCTCGATTGCACACATTTGTCGCGAAAACTGTGAATTCTACGCTGAAACATACTCTAATAAAACCAACAATCCTTAAGACCAGAAGTTAAGTTGTTAGGTGAAAGAAGCCACGTTGTAAGCGGTGGAACAACTGAGTACGGCCATCTTATGTCTGTAAGACTGTAACCACATTCAACTTCTCTTCTAAGTTGACAAATAGGTTTCTCACGTCCAGTCCACATAAATGTGTGAACATCATAACGGGAACATGGAACTTCAACCCTGGCTTTTCCTCTATTTCTAATTAGGGTGGGCACCTAATGCAGGGAAAAAATCCATTGCCAGCTAGAATGATAGTATCTTCACACTTAAAATACTCACCTTTGTACATTGTATATTAAGCAACCAGTACCAATTGGTGATGTTGGCTTCTTCTGCTTGGTCGTTAAACTTCGAATATATTAACCATAGATCTTCAAGTTGGTTAATAGGAGACCCAGTTAGCTGTTGGTGCGAGATTTCCCTAGTTAATGTGATTCTATAATTGAAACTAACTTAAAAAGATAAGTATGTATAAGCCCATTAAAGCTCTGAATATAAGACATCTCTTTCCATTACGCATTGGATAAAACTCCCGTGGCAACTACCAGCACAGGAGCTTGAAAAGTTGATGCTTACTTGATAGATCACCAACTGTGTGAAGAGCGTTCGAAGTGAAATTAGAAAAATTGATGTCCAAAGTATGATTCTATAGAAAAATTAATTTTCTACTAGTTAGAGGTAAAACTATGTATTATTGGACTCGTATTAGCGAGATTCATATTGAGTGTTGTTGTTGTAAAAAAAACTAATTCTCTTAAGTTTCGATTAAAAAATAAGAATAAAATATGCGTTACATAAATATCACATAAAACCAATCAAATATTATTTACATGATAATTTAATGCAATTTTTAAACTTAATAACTAATTAAACCAATAATTTATTATGATTATGTTAAATTATTAATTTAAATTTAATTTAATTAGTTCGAATTAAATTAAAAAAGTTAAAATGAATTACTATGTCAGTAATATTTAATTAATTTATATATAATATTCAAATTACTCGTGTTTTACCATTATTTTTTAATCGAAATTTAAGAGAAGGGTTTTCTAACTTAAAACTAGAAGGAAAATCTTTGATAATTTTAAATGTTTTTTATAAAATTCTTTAAATTACAAAATATAAATTATACAATTCAAGTAACATATTTAATAAGTTTGTCATCGAAAAACTAAATTACCCATTCAATCCAAGTAGTATTTTTAAGTTTCAAACATATGTTCACATTCTTTGAATCGAGACAAAACTTCACTAATGACATGTATCATTACCTTAACTTGTACTTAGGCAAGGTTATTAAGTATAGGATTAGAAGCGACAAAAAGTGTAGGTTTCTTTTTACACAGACAAGGATGAGGTGCGGAGTAGTGGAGACTACTAGCTAATGATTCCAAAGGGAATAGTGGACGAGGAATGATGATAGGAATCGAGGAGCGTCTCTGCCTCTAGTCACTCATCACTGCACTTGAAATCCTTCTTCTCGAGTTTAGGTTTTTTGTCCGATATTTTAGTATTTTATTTTATTTTATAAATCTTACCTATTTATTTAAGTAAATTTTACAGAAATTTTATATAAATAAATACAAAATTTATATAAATAAATAGCTAAAATTTATAAGATAGAATAAGAAACTGTAATATTAATGAAAGGATTCTGCCGCTTCTAATCTTAACAACTGGGGTAAAATTTTTATAACCTTTGCTTTGTTGGTACGAAAGAACTTTCTTTACATTATACCCAATTTCGGAAGGACCCCACCTTTTATCATGCAAGACAAGACAGCTTTAATTACCCATCAATGTAGTAGAAAAGTTTTTATTCTCTCTTTCTTTTTTTTCTCTTACATCCCTTGGATTCGATCTACTTTTGTTGTCTTGTCCCTCCAAACTAATTCCAACTTTTCCTCAATTTCGCTTCTCTCCATGTGGATTGTGTTTTTGTCATTCTCTTTTGCCTTATTGGTGCATAGGTGGTGATGGATCGTGAAGATATAATCATCACATTGGTTTGCTAATGAAAAATAAAAAATAGATTAAAAAATTATTCTTATTGGTATATATAAAACTATAAATAAATTATTTTTAATTATAATTTTTATTTTATTATTAAATATATATATTTTATTATTAATAATATAAAATTATTATTATTAATTATTTAATAAAATTATTATTATTAATTATTTAATAAAATTTATTATATTAAATATTATTATATTCTATTTAATACATTAATATTATGAATTCATCACAATTGGTATTAAGAAGAATTATTAAGGGTATATTAGGTAGTATGTATATGTCCCATCCTAAACCTTCCGAATCGGAGGCTTCTTATTGTCACTGTTTATGATGGAATAAAACGTAACATGAAACCCTCCGCTTCCATCCCGTTCCATTTCATTTCATTATAAAACCTTCAACCAAACGATGGAAGTGTGTTACGCTCCATCTCATTTCATTACTAACTCCTTAATCAAACAGGGCCTAAGATTATGTTTAGTTGAAAGTTTATTAATAAAATTGAATGGTTAATATTATTTTATTGTTTGAGATGAGAGTTTATAATGAAATATAATGGAATGAGATAAAAGAGCAGAGTTTTATATTACATCTCATTTTATCATAAACAGTAAAAATGAGAATTTTTCAATTTTGAAAGTTTACGACAGAATGTAAAATAATAAACAACATTTCACTATATTACATTATGAATTCTTGTATCCCTCTCAAACAATAAATTTATAATATTACGTTCATTTACATTCCATTCTATTTCATTATATTATATTCCATCACATTAAAAAGCTTACGTCTAATCAAATATAACGTAAAATATTATAGGACTAACCCATTAATCTCACCTTGAAATGGGACTTGTCATGGGGTTAGGTTTTTATTTAGGTTGTAAGTATGGGCCACAGGAAATAATTATTTTTCATTTTTAGATGGAGCAGTGTAATAAAATCACTATTAATATAAATTTAAAATAAACATTTATTGATACATACTTTTAAAAATATTTAATGCATAATTATTATAATAGTTATTAAAATTTTATGTTAACCAAAAATTTACACTCGAATATTCAAATTATGTAAAATTAGGTCAAGGTCTATCACTTTTCTTTAACATTCAAAATTCGTCATCTTTGAACTAAATTTTTATTAAGGCAATAAGTACGGGTCAAAGATGACGAATTTTGAATGTTAAAGAAAAGTGATAGACCTTGACCTAATTTTACATAGGCAATAAGTACGGGTTAAAGACAATGAATTACTTTAAAATTTTATACCGAGTGTTAATGTATTTATTATTAAATTTAAATAATTATATTGTTACTAATATAGAATTAAAATAAATATCTACTAATTTGTATATTATAAATTTATTTAATAAGTAAAAATAACAATTAGGAAATTTTTATGCTAACACAAAAATTAAGTCGTGGACTTAGAGATGACAATGGATCAGACTGGGCCTGTCCTAGCCCAACTCGATTACGAACTACCTAATCCGTGGCCCGACAAGCCTAAGACGGGTTGGGCAAGCTCTACCCAATTTATCATTTAAAAAAATAATAATAACAACGTTTTGTCACTTTTAATTAAGCCATAAGTTGGATGACCCTAACTTGTGATCCGATTAGGCCAAGGAATAATGACCCGTGGCTTGGTCAACCCGGGTCAGACTGCCATGTCCATGTCTACTATACAAATTATTTAAAATTGTGTGAGGTTTAGCATTTTCATTTCTTACTTTTGACTATTTCATTGTAAAGTAAATGTACTATGTATAAATAAGTAAAAGATTAAAAAAAAAAAGTGACTCACGACGCACCGTTTAGGCCCCACTGCCATTGATGGCAGTTAAATACTGAATTCCCACTTCCATAAATTACTATGTACAATAATAGAAACAAGAACCCCAATTGTGATGAAAAGCGAGGACACGTTTACGACAAGCATTTATAGTGATGGACGAAAGAAGATCTTTACCGTCCCATAGTTGGTACGGGTGCATCTTCAGCTGGGGCTTTTGATGCGAACCTAACCAATCAGCCGATCCATGCTAGGCCCGACTCGTTATTGATTTGGGTGTCTTACGCAGCATTTGGTTAGCATCTTCAGCAGATATGGACGGAACGTGACTGGGCAGGACGGGACGGAACAGAATAAGAATTGAAGACAGTGAAATGTTTGGTTGCGGTGGACAGAACAAAGATAATTGTCTTCGTCCTGAGTACAAAAATGTGTTTGGTTGCTTAGGACAGAACATAAAATAGTGTTAATGACGGAAATGCCCCTATAGTATAATAAGAATAATAGATGTAATTCATTAATTATTTGATAATTGTTGCAATATTTATTTTAAAATTTTGAATTATGTTATTATTATTATTATTATTATTATTATTATTATTATTATTATTATTATTATTATTAATTATAGTTAATCATACTAATTAATAATATTATTAATAATGATAATAATAATACTAATAATAATTAATTAATAATATTATTACTTATTATTAATTAATATATTAATAATATTAATCAATAATATTAATAATATATAATAATTAATAATTAATGGCTCATCCCAATTAGATGCATATAGCACTTTATTGGTGTTAGGTTTGGAAAGATGAGGCTATTTTTGACATTTTCAATCCTTGTTCATCGAACAAGAATTTCTGTACCTCAGTTTTGATTGGAACAAAAATTTCTGTCCTCGTCCTCTGAGGACGGAACGAAAATTGATGAGGACGGTAAGCAAACACCACAAAGACAGAACTTTTGTGTTCTCGTTATCCATCCTCACGTCCGAGGACAGTAACCAAACACAGCATAACTTTGGAGGAGTTAAATCCAGCCGAGATTGAAGATGATTCATCTATTTTGTTCTCTATTTGTGAAAAGAGATATTATTTCATTTTATGTAAGACAATTGTTGTACTTCCTTTATTAACTTTAACTTTAGCTTGGTTTAAAATAAACAATATGATTTAAAATATGTCTCCACTGCAAATAATAAAGAATAAAATTACCTTTCACATTTCTTATTAATAACTAAGAAGATAAGAAGTATATAAAGAAGACTTAATTTTTAAATTGACCTTGATTGTTTTCTTCAACTTCTCCATGACATCATGAAAATAACTCATTGTTGTCTTTTCATCACTATCAACCAAACGAAATGCCCTCACCAAAGGCTCACAAACTAAGATGACAAATTGACATTAGAACCAAAATTCATTATCTTTAGTTATAATTCTAAAAATCTCCAATGCAACATTAAATCTAGCATGCTAAGATACATTTTTCTCAACTCTTTCTTTATCAAAATAAAACAATAAAGCGATACCAAATTAGTTGCAAATTTTGTAATAGTAGGACGATACAAATTCCTACCATATATGAAAAGTGTTTTCATTAAATTCATGACTCATGCATGATTGTAGATGAACTTTGTCACATTTTTTTATTTCTATACAATCTTATCAATAAAAAAATATCTAGCAACCGCTATATTTTTCAATACAAGTTCAACAATAGGAAAATGTATTTGTTTGATGACCACTTTATTATCATATAAATATAAAATTAAAAACAATATGAAGTACTTTAAATATTACAATCTTGTCATATAATAATTAATAATTATATCAAAACAACAAATAGAAAGAATAATAAATATTCATGAGTCTATAATATTTAAAATGTACAACAAGAGTTCGTGTCAATAAAACAACCATCTAGAAGTAAAACCTGAAACAAAAACATTTACAATTATATTTATATTGCATGTATAGAATTAAACATATACATTAAATATTTCCAACTAGAAGTAAAACCTGAAACAAAACATTTACAATTATATTTATATTGCATATATAGAATTTAATATATACATCAAATATAAGTAAAATTAAAAGAAAAAGAGAAATAAAAATCTAGAACTTCATTTAATTGAACATATGCTCAAATCGCATTAACTTCAATTCTCACTTAGTGCAAAATCTTTATAAACAATGATGCTTCCTCAAACTTAAGAAATAGAATACCTATGGAAGCTAGAGTTTTTGTTATCATTCAAGATGGTTCATAGAAGGGTAACTTCAGAGGATTTTCCTCTTTGTTTAAGTACCTTCCCTAGTTAGGGGACAACTTTGGAAGATTCTATGTATTGGGCCCCAAATCTACAAGGACCAATGTTATGAATACCGTACCGGGCTCGGTACCAGATTGGGCTCTGGAACGGAACTGTACCGGTACCGATCGGTACCGGGTACCATTTCGGGAAATTTTTTAAATTTATAAAATAGTCCCTAAACTTTTTTAAAATTGCAAAATGATCCTTTAGTATATTATACAGTTAT
>JAOTBA010000002.1:892092-932362 GCA_025629845.1 Erythroxylum squamatum
TTTTTGACATTTCCAATTCTTGTCCATAGGACAAGAATTTTCGTACCTATGTTTTGAGAAGAACAGAAATTTCTGTCATCGTCCTCTGAGGACGGAACAAAAATTTCTGTCCTCAGTAAGCAAACACGTCGAATAACAGAAATTTTCTGTCATCGTCATCCGTCCTCACGTCCGAGGACGGTAACTAAACGGTACGTTAGTCTCCGTTCTTTAATAGCGGGCACACTAAAAAAAAAGGTTTATTAGTACTATTTTTTAATATTCTAAACCAAATTATACAAAACCTGAATATTCAGATATTAAATTAAAAAAATTTAATAAATGTAAATTAAAATTTTAAGATATAAAAATTTATTAGAAACTACCAAAAACCAAATTCAATATTTCTGTCTTTCAATTTATAAAATTTTAGAACAATTATCTCATTTTTGAAAAAAACTTATTCTAATTTTTAGTTTTCTAAAAAAATATTTATATTAGACTTTGGTAGAAAAAATTATGATAAAATACACATACTATGAATTAATCAAATATCACTAATATAATAATCCAATTCAACTCTTGAATCAGATCCGAACTAATTGAAATTAAATTAAATTAATATATTTGACATTTTTATAATAAATTATTAGTTAAAGTCGGATTTAATTAGTTCAGTTTGAGTTTAAGAATTAGTGAAATCATCGTGTAAATAATATTTAATTAGTCCATGTCTGATAATTTTACCGAATGTATTTTATTATTATTTTTATACAAAGTTTAAGAAAATAATTTTAAAAAATTAAAACCCGACATAAATTATCTAAAATTATATAAGAACTCTGTGTCATTTACTATAATTAAAATATTTCATTTCTCTCTCTCTCTTTATTTTAACTTGGGTACTTACATTACGGTCTCATTTGCTTAGCTACCAATCAATTATTTTTTAGTTGATTTGTTATTTTCCGCTATTTGACTCGTCAAACAGCTACTAAATGTGTTTGGAGAGTAGCAGAATAGTCAAAAATGAAAACTTTCCTATGCATAGAAGCGTTTTCTACTAACAACAAAAAATTTAAATATCAAAAGCTAATTGTGCCGTTTAAATTCTATTGCTAAATTACGTAAGATCTTGCTGTTTAAATTGTATTTTTAATTAAGTTACAATTAAGTACCACATGCGTTATATTTTTGTTAGTTCTAATATACAACAATTTCTGGTAAGTAGGATAGCCTAGTTGAGGTTCATAGATACCTACATTTTTAGGAACAATATTTGCTCTTATAATTGTTTTATGCAGTTATAGGTTAGAAATAAAATGTTGACCTTAACGAAAATTAAAATAGAAAGAGTTGCATAAATTTCTCTTAGATGATAAAACAATACGTGTGAATGTGACTTTTATAAGATTTAAATTTTTATAAGAATATTCAACGAAATACTAAGATATATAATATTCATACCCCTATAATTTTTTTTAAAGTTATGTCCTCATGAGTCATTTTACACGTAAACAGCTAATACTAAACAGTTAATTTCATCAAACATCTCTAATAAATAGCTAATACAATTCGCTAATCAAATCAACTGTCAGCTGATTGCCAAACACAGTCTAATACAATTTTACCCACGCTTTCATTCATTTTTCAGCTTCCTTTTCTACTTTTTTTTTTAATGTCAAAAGTAACAGGAACTAATGCTCACGTTCTCAAGTGGGAGATTCGGTAGTTGATTGTCTGAAAGTGAAAGTAAAAATATTCTTGTTCCAGCCCCGTAAGGCAACCATCACGTTATTGCCCGGAAGTGGTCCATTAGTGATAGGGCAGAGACCTTTCCGCTTGCATTAAAATTAGTAAACTAAATTAAACTCAAAATTTAAAATCGAACTATAAAATCAGTTTAATTTTTAAAATATTGGATTACATTGCTAAGAGTTTCGGGTGTCACTTGTAGTAAGTGTGTATGGACATGGGCACATCCTGCGTCAAGATATATGGGCATCAGGGGACCAGTAACGTTGTTCTGGACCAAAGAAGATGAATAAAGATAACTTAAACAGGATCCGTCAGATTTATAGTTTGTTATAGCCAATAAGCGATCTTGAAAAGTATACCTTATCGGATCTTTCGTCACCTAGTTGATGTACTTGAATGGGGTTAAGTTAGAAGAAGAAGGAGGAGGAAGATGTCAAACTCGTCATGCTCCACTCACTTCCAGATCAGGTGGTCCAGTTGCAATTTTCCTCAAGTCTACGGACTCCAGACTTGTCCTGTCCTAAAGAAGGCATGCTTCATAATACTAACCTTTCTCGTTTGTTGGTTTCTTTGTGGAGGTTACATTAGTTACTGGCGTCATGCATGCTCTGTTCTGATCTGGTCTGGTCTGGTCTGGCCTGGCCTGCAAGTTTTGGACAGCACAGGGTGCACTAAAGTGGTTCACATGCTACCCACTAACTAGGTATATGCTCTTCAGAGTTCTCACAGGCGTTTTGGTTAGCACTAAATATGGTTAGTCTTTAGCAGTCATTGAGTCACTGAATTGTAGACCAAAACCCATTTTTATGTAAACGGACACCTAAATGTTTGAGCCTGGATTGCCAGGTTCCAGCAGTGATTTTAATGTAGTTAATGTTGTCCTGAAATGAGCAGTCTTCTGAAATGTTTTAGCACAAATGAGCAGTCTTCTCAATTGTAGTTCTAGCGATCAAGATTCCTTGATGCAAGTACACACCTGTGTGTTTTCCTCTATTGATTGATTTAACAGAGTATCAGCCATAGATTTGCGAGGTAGGTCAACGAATTGTTGAAAAATAATGCTAGAGGTAGACCCCACATTTCGATATTTTTAAAATCAGAAATTAAACCGATAAAATAAAAGATTTAAAATTTAAAAAATTAATTAAAATTAAAATATTATAAAATTAATTAAAATTTTAAAAAATTATTAAAAAAGATCAACCAAGATAGATGTAATGTGTTTTTAACACCCAAAGCACATTAGCCTAGAAATTAGTACGAGGGAGCTTCTTCATGCGGCATATGGCAAGGAGTTTACAAAATTAAAGTACAAGGGAGAGCAACAATTGGTGGGAAGAAGAGCCAAACGAAGACTACCAAAGTCTGGTAAAGCTTGACACCGTCCTTACCCATTCAACTTGCTATCATCTGTATTATTGTTGTATTCTCAAATAACAAGAGAGAGGAACTTGATTCGTTGGACCTAGGCCATCAACCTGATGAAAGTTTCAATCTCCAAGAAGGACTAGAAAAACCATTAACCATGGGCTTGGCCATTACTGTGGGTTGGGTTGGACACAATTTTGTCGTCTAATTAAAGGTTAGCTTAATAAGTTCCTCTTATATATTTATTTACGAAAATATAAAGATAAATTTTCAAAGTTCATTTAAAGGTTAAAAAAGAATTTCATCTCAATCTTTATAAAAAATATTTATATTATTCTGAATAAATAAAAAATTAATCTAATGACATTGAAAAATTATAAAAGAGATTCTCTACTAAAAGTTTACTATTCCACCCAATTTTATTTAATAGTGTATTTTATGAAAATAATTTGAAGATAAGTAAAAGTTTCTTTTAATAATTTTAATATTATGAACAAAAATATAGATTTTCATACCCTGTTGATTCTTCATTCAATCTGACGTGTGGAATGGCTTTTTTACTGTCTCTATTATAGCGGAATAAGGAAATCCGAAGAGCTTATCGTTAGAACGGTTGAAAATGGACCTGTAATGATAAAAGAGTTCATGAGTGAAGAAAGAAAGCTAGGCTGTGAGCTTTGTCTACGGAGCAAAGTTCATAAGCGAAAGAAGAAAGCTAGGCTACGAGCTTTGTCTACGGAGCAAGCGTAATTGGTCTAAGCTCTTTCGGTTTAGGGTGGGATCCATTCGATAGACTTGACCCTTAGGGGGAGTACCCTTAATAAAGGAACTGCATTCTCAGACTGCCCTTAATTTCAATATCAAGTTGGATACCACAATGGATACCCTAGTTGGAGGGTTGTGGGATATCTGGAAACCAACAGCTAGATGATAGAACAAACCTCTATATGAGATCTAAGATACACAGAGAAAACTAGCAACCAAGACCTCTGATATACTAGACGAGATACAAGTCCTTCTTTTACGGGCATAAACTCTTAAGGCTTGCCTTTAAGAAATCACCAATTTTTCATATATAACTCAAAACTCAAAAAGGATTATAGATTCAATACTTTCTAACGCACAGGGTCCTCGTAAAAAGGTAAGTGCAGAGCATACTTGTATCTTTATATGACAAAAGTAAACTTATTGAACACAAATCTTTAAATGTACCGTAATTTATTTAATTTTAAGGCATTATTTTATTAAACATTTAATTTTAAATTGTTAGTTCACATAATTGTTAATTTAAAATAATAATAATATTATTATAAAAGATAAAATAGGCCTAATCTTATCCCACGAAAATTATTGTACGAAAAAAAGCTAACTTATGCATTAAAGCCAACTTTCATTATCTAATGTTATCATAAAAAGTGATAATTCTCCACTAATACTAGTGGATCCACAAGCTATGGTAAAGATTTGTTGACAAAGAAATCCACCATACCAACACCAGAGGTGAAGACACCATGTAAAGTCAAAAACCTTAGCAGGACGATTTGGTACAGGTAATATCTGTTTAGTAACTTGTCATTTCCTATAAAGATTGTCCTGTTGGACCTGTCCCTTTCTCGATGCAACATGTTTTAACCATCTGACTCCAACCAGAACCACAGCCAGTGATTTATACCGAACCCCTGGCCCAATACCGACCTTTGGGTTAGTGGGTTTTGATCATTTTTCACTTTCAGACTGACACCTCCCCTTGCTTTTAATATGTAACTTTTACCACATGGGTTATTGTGTGCTATGTTCTGTTGAACAGAAAGCCTAGTCGTGGGGCATCTAAGTCGATGGGATCGTTTTAGATTGGTGCACTCCAAAAACAAGGATTTATATTTAAATCCTTTAATTAATTTACTAATTTCTCTACAATGTTTCCACAGAATCAATTAAGATAAAAATAGGGACTCGATTCTAGTCTGTCACTTCTCTGTTCTTCCGTGTTCGGTAGTTTCTCGCTTTCGACTCCGATTCGAACCCGGGATGACTCGGTGGATAACTCACTGCACCGTCTTTTGCCATCGCCATGGATTCACCAGAGGCAATATCATTGACTCAGCTCCATCAATTCACATACCAATTTCCCCAAACAATGACAAGTAAAACTCTAAAAAAGAAAAAAGAAAAAAGAAAAAACTCACTTTCCCTCTTTTTACATATGGTAAGTAAAAATCCCATAAAACGGGTAACCCAACTGAGTCAAATGCGTATAAACTCGGTATCTTTATGGAGTATATACTGTGAACTCTCGGTCAAAGCAATATGAGCCTTTGCTAACTCGGGCTGAGTCAGAACTGGATCGTGTTTCTCTGGCTCTTTATATTCATGAACACGTACGTACCGACCAAAAACCAGGTGGCATCAAACTTTTACCAGAATGTCCTATCGCTAAACCCATGAAGCAACGGCCGTGATTCAGTCCAAAGCTCAACCTTATTCTTTAAACCCAAGTTGCAATATCTATGGACGTCTTCGAGATTTGCGGGTCGGGTCGACTTTCCTGACTCGGACCGCGAAATGTACCGGATTGCTTCCTCAAACACCGACTCGTCGCACGGAATCGCCAAGGGACCCGTGTTGGTGAAGCCGTACTCTTCTTCGGCTTGTAGGAGGAGCTTCACGAAGACGGGATGGTTCAGGTACGCCGCGCGTACGACAAATCTAGTGCAATTGGTGCCCACACAGACCGCCACGTGTCCCGCAGGAACATCGGACAGTGTCCTACCGGCTGACATGCGAGCCTTGTTCCTCCAACGCCGAAGCATTTGGCGGAGTCTCACAATATGGCGAATTCTGCTGGATTTTCCGAACCTAACCGACATCTTCCAGGAAAGTTCTCAGCTTTGACTGAAAATACGAGAAATAACTGTAAAAACAGTTAGATTTAGTTAGTTTCTGATCTTTCTTGTGTAGTTGATGAAGATAGCTATAGGGAGACAGAGAGAGCTGGAGGGGGTTGTAAAAGAAGGAGGGAAGTTTCTTTTATAGAGGCAGAAGTTGTAAAATGCCCCTTGAGTTTGGACATAATTACAAGGGAGCGTCTTATGGAAACAGAAAGATCTGTTCCGTCTTTGTCTTGGCAGATTACGGCGTTTGCTTTTGTCGTTTTATGTCAAAACGGTGAACAATAGAACACTATAATGTTTGGATCGCAGAACAATCAAATCCAGTTTTTGTTTAGTTATAATCAAATTTTGTTTATGATACATTGAATTCTTCTAATGGCATTGAAAACTGTCATGTGAGAATGAGAGGACACAAAAGTTTAATTTATGTTGTTAGATATTTACCGGGTGTTTGGTTCACCTGATGGAATAGACAAGGAATATAATGGTTATTCTTAATAATAGAATAGATGCGGAATAGAATATAATAGGTATTACTTAGTTTAGTTTATTCCTAAGAATTTTTAATGATGATATATACCAATGTTTGGTTTGAAAACATAAATTTGAGATGACAAAAGAATAACTAATAAAAAGATCAAAATATCTATTATAGTCTTTACTATTATTATTATTATATTAATTTTCTTGTTATTATTATTAATTCTTATAATAATAAGAAGAAGAAGAAGAAGAAAATTAAATAACAATATTAATAATTAATAATAATAAAGAAAATAATAATGATGATGATAAGAAGATGAAGAAATAATAATAATAATAGGGAAAAAGATTGTCTTTACTTATTTCGCGTTTCCCACAATAGGTGAATAAGTAAAGACAGGGGGAGGTATCTTTAACTATTTCTGAAATTGAAGGAATAATTATATCTGAGATTAGTTATTCTGTATATCATTTTTTAACCAAACAAAGGAATAACTATTTATTAGGAATACATTAATAATAGAATAGCTATTTCACTCAACCAAACATGCCATAATTTCTTAAATATGATTTATTTTTCAATTTGAACATGTTGAGACGATAAAAAATATGAAAAATAATAAAAGAATTTGTATGATATTAGGAAGAAGTAAATAGTATTTTAAAATATAAAAATTAAAATAACGTAACTACAAAATTTTCTCTAGCGACAGAAGAACAAGTTGAAATCACCGCTAAACATATTGATGTTCCATCAAAACAAGACAATAGTTTTGACTTATGTAACTTTTGTTTCTTTTACATAACATTAACATACTAAAATGAGGTTACGAAATTACCTAGAACTTTATGTTGGGAACATCTATTTTTGATACGACATTTGGACCAACTCATCACCGCCAACTTCATTTCGTCTTTGAGTACTTCAAATTGTACGAAAAAGATAAGGATTACAAATTCTACCGTTACGGTATAGTTGAGGATCAACGAAGAGGGAGTAGGCGCAGTTCGTGCGGGGTTGGCTTTTAGTGCACGAAGTAGTAACTATGAAACCAGGAAACTCACCACATGAAAAGTAGGAACCATAAGAGATCATGCTCTCTCTCTCTCTCTCTCTAGGGACCACTCAAAGATGCTTTTTATAAATTAATCTCACAAAACAATAATCAATAGCGCTTCTTAATATAGTGTTTTTGTATTCTCCATATCTGACCATGACCCATGTGCAAGGATGCCCCCTCTCCCATCTCCCTTTCCTCTTCACAGTTTCCCAACACAAGATTCCAAATTACCTCCTCCTTGTATAATAATTAATAATAAATTAGGGAGTATCTAATTTTTAATTTATTTATTGTCAAAATTTAAAAACTTTAATTTAATAATTATTCTTTTAAAATTTATATAAGTAAAAAAACTGAATTTTTATTAATGCGACATATTTAATAGATGTTCATTTATTAGTCAAATAAACAAAAACTGATCTAATTTATATAAATTTTAAAAAGTTTATCTAAAACTTTAAAAAATTAATACTAAATTTTAAAAAATCAAAAAATTAAACACCTTTAAATCAGTTATCTCTATTTTCTTGTAATTTAGTACATAATATATGTTTCTAAATTATATATAAATATGTAGAAATATTTAAATAAAATAAAATTTTAAAAACTGAAGATAACAATTGAAAATTTGAAACTCAAGACTTGAGTATTTATTTTCACTTTTTTTAGATAAAACATTATCATCTATTCTCTTATATCTTAATTAAACTTTGGGGAAAAGAAAGTCCAGCTATTGAATGGTCAAGATGGGCCGATCAGGATGGATGGTTCCACGTGGCGTGTTATTAGAGGTGGGTGCATCCCCCTTTGATTGGTCAGATTAGCAGACTAAATGCCCCACTTTTTAGTATTTAAGGATCACACCATTGATCTCTCTTGCTCTAATGTTACAACCAATTGCAGTTTCTGGACAGCACCATTATAGTTAATGAACCTGCAATAAGATGAAAACAAAACACGAATCCTATTCGTTTAGTCATTTGGTTCCTGTTCAGACAAAACCTGTGGGCAGATTTGGAGAATATACGCAGGATGTATTTAAGGAAAGGGTAACCTAGTAAATTACCAACACTAAACTCTCTCTCAAGTGTTATCTTTGGTCCCACAAGTTGCTGCACAGTACTCGAGGAGATCATTATCCCACGTCAGTGTCAGGAGACAAGTGGCACCGCCTTCCTGTCCTTGATAGCCATATGGCACGGGGACCCACTAATAAAATGGACCATACCTATCATATTTTGTGAAGCAATCTGTGCTGGTGCTTTAGCTCAGGAGCGTCTAGGTTCGTGGCCGCTTAGTTGTACTGGATTGTGTCACGGGGCCTCACGGACCCACTCTTACTCGTCTCCTTCTTGTACGGGCAGTTCCATATATATATATATATATTAAACCGCGTAAGACTTTCATTTATCCATATTCCAATAATAAGTATTTAGTTAATACTAAAATTTTCACAAAATTTAGTAAACTCATAATTTTTGTAGTGTTTATAAACTCATTTAAATATTAATATTTTTAACAAAATATTAGCCCTTTGTTAGTTAAGGGTAAAACTGCATAGTATTGAACCTCCTTAAACTTGTTATTTGTTTAAGAAAATATTCTTTACGTAAGTGTAACCTAACATAAATATTTTAAAATATTTTATGTAACATAAATAAGCTTCTTCGGCTTATTAATTTTTATATTATCATTGAATTATATTTAAAGATGTTAATGTAAATAAAATTTATAAAATTTTAATATTATAAATTTATGGAAAATTTTATTAAAACTTAATATTAATTACTTACTCACGAGATGAGTACATGAAAAAGTTTAATTTTCCCAAATAAAATATGTTATTAAAGCCGCAAAAAGAGGGGAAGTAGATTACATATGGATATATAAAAGAATGCAATCCACTTGGTTTGAACAGTTGTCATTAGGGATTGGGTACAATGAACATGCATGTAATGTACACAAGATCATCGGCCACGGTTGATTTTTCAACGGTATTGACAGTTGACACCATCATGTCGAAAGTGGCTTTGGGAACACCTGATAATAAGCTGTATTATTCTTTTTTTCTTTCTAAAAGTTACAAAAGCAACTCTTTCCGATAATTCATTATCCTTATCCTTATTATACATGGAAGGTGGAAAGAGGACGTGTGTCTTTGTAGTAGTCTAGTTATGACGGAACCTTTGATGTTGTTAAGTGTTGTACTAAAATGTTGTTTGTGTTGTTGGAACCTTTGTTATTGTTAAGTGTTGTACTAATATGCTGTTTTGACGTTTTTGGGGGAATCTTCTTTTAAAAACTTTTCTTTCCTACCATATGTCATCATCTATCCACTAAGTAGCTAGCTTTTATACTAAGATCATTTAGGCCAAACCCTTTCTAACGCCAACAAAATAATTTATAATTATTATTTAAATATAATTTAATACACATAATAATTTATAATTTATATATAAATAAATATTAATGTTGGATAATTTTGTCATATCCCATAAAGCTGGATAACATTAATTGTATTTTTTTGGTTTTTAAATGAATTATCGGTTAAGTTGCGTAATTTGATCTAGATAAAGATAATAAAGTAGCCAAATAAATTATCTAAATTAATAGGTCAAAGTCTGTGTAAAAAATGGATCCCTTTTAGTGTGAACTTGATCCATATCGGCCTTATGATGGGAAAGCCCGATATGAAAGCTATATTTAGGTTAAGGTCTCTTGTAGTTACTCATATCAATCGAAGCATAAAGAATCCTTAACCCGTTAGGGGAGCTTACATATTGAGAAAACTATAGAAAGATCTAGCCCGTGTCTCGGCGAGCACTTTCTGTAAAGGTCTCGAGAAATTCGTTATCGGTTGGAGCTCAAAATCGGCATCGGAATCAGAGATAAAATCGAAATAAGATATTCCTCATTACCTTTGTTTTTAATCATTTCATGTAGATCCGGAGTATATAACAAGGTCTATACAATTAATATTTTAAAATTTATTCTGAACTCATTTTCTCTGCCAAACCCTATTCTTTTCGTCTTAATTGTAATTACTTATCTTTCATCTATGTTACGTAGCTGGCACATGCCAACCCTGTCTTTTAGCCTATTACAAAAGAGTGATTTATTTAATTAACAGCCCAACTTCTTCTTAAAGAATGTTGATTCTCTTAGCTAAGTAGCTGGTGTCTCTCTTCTTTTGCTTCCACCAAGTTTTGTCCTATGGCACAACACCATCGAGAGGTGGCCACCTAGCCGAGGGTTTTTCCTTTTCCTTAAATGTGTTCGCAGTTACAGTTGTTGTCTTTGTTAAGTACAGACCGTCAAGATAATGCAAACGTGAGTTTGTCCCTAAGCGAAGATTCAGGGACAGTAGTTTTACAAACAACTGTGGATATTTGGCTGGTTCGTTATCGCTTGCATAAACTCCAACCTCGTAAAGCATGTCTCTGGTCATACTTTAGTTTAGAAGCCGTACTTGTACAGCTATATTAAACCAAAGGTTATGGAGGTAACGATGGAATGTAATGCAACAAAACCACTCTTAGTAATTGGATTTTGTGTTGATTAGGGAATTTAATGCCTTCCCTTTTCTAATAAAGCGTGTTTCAATGGCTGTAGTGTTTTTATCATTAAAAAAAAGTTGGTTTTTAGGGTCGGACAATTTTGTCCTTTCTCTAAAAATTGGATAATTATTAATTACATTTTTTAGTTTTTAAATAAATTACTGATTAAATTACGTAATTTGGTCCAGATAAAGATAATAAAGTAACCCAATAAATGATCTAGATTAACGAGTCGAAGTAAAATGTATCTCAATTAGTGTGGACCAGATTCATATCGGCTTTGTGATGGAGAAGCCGAATATAGAAGTTATATATAGGTTAAGGTCTCCTGCAGTTGCTCAGGTCAATCCTAAACATAAGAAATCTTTTACCCGTTTGGAGGGCTTACGTATCGAGAAAACTATTAAAAGACCTAAACTACGTGTCGATAAACACTTTTTACAAAAACTACCGCGAGATTCATGATCGTTTGGAACTCAGAATCGACATCAATCTTAGAGATAAAACCGAAATCAGATATGCCTCATTACCTTCGTTTTCAATCATTTTATGTGGTACGTAATAAGGTCTGAACTACATATTACATTTATAATCCATTAAACATAATTTATTCCCTTCATTTTAATTTTGGTCAATGAAATTAAATTTAACTCGTTAATGTCAATTCGATCCAAATAAATTACTATAATTTTTTCATTTGAATGCCTATTTATTTATACGTTAGGTGCAAATGAAAAGATACAAACTCAAGATAAACAAAATGGAATTTAGTCAATATAATGAATTATAAAGTAATAAAAATTTAAGATATTTTAGTTTTAGCGCTTAACTTAAAAATTAGATAAATTTAATTTATAAAAATGTATTTTTATCAATATTTTACTAATATAATTAATAAAATATAAACATTAATAATTATAGAATATATTATTTATATAAATTTAAATATCATATAGCGAATATATAATTATTACTATAATTTTGACATGAAATTAATAGTATATATTGATGAACGTAAACAATCACGTAGTCTATATAAATATTAATATTCATATAATTTCATTAATTACTTCATTAAAATTTATAATTTTATTATTCCTAAATTTTATTATTTTCCCTACGAGTAACGAGAGACAGTTGTAATATGCACATGCCAATAGTTACTTGGAGCCATAGACTCATGATGAGACCAACTTGTACAGCACCATATTGTATAACGAATTCAGTTGCCGAAAAGATCACCTGTGCAATTCTTCCGTTAGTGTTACGTACGGTAAGTATCTCATCATTATTGTCATTATCGTTACGTCTAGTCCAAAGTTTTGCAATGAAATAAAATCTGAAAAGATATGATAATACGTAATTTTACTCTTATTTAATAAAAAGACTGTTTTTTGTAAACTTATATATAAATACAAATACAAATACGACAGAAAAAGCATATTTGGTAAGTATCTATTCAGGATAAATACTTACAGGAGTAAAAGCATAATAACGAAAACAAGAATCTAAACCAGTTGTGTCATGTGTGTGTGCGAGATTGGACGCAAACGAAGGAGAGGACAGTACAGATAGGATTGCACTAGCACGTACGATTTAAGTTAAAAGTAACCAAACCATAAGGGTACAAGTCCAACGAACACAAGCCAACTCTTACGCAATCAACGGTCGTTACTTTGACAGGGTGGGGTTGGGACTTGGGAGGTAATACCGTAATAGTTTAGAGAGTCTTGGGGTTTGGGATTTGTTATATATGTATAAAGATAACGTCAACGCTTGCATGCACAGTTGAACCGGCTATAAAGCGAAGAAAAGGAAAAGCCTTCGTGTTTTGCTTTTTTCTGGTACGTGAGTAGGACGGTGAATAGAGAATCCTGTGAGTCGATAGGTTTTGCAGTTAGCCCATTCGGCCTTTGCTTATAATACGTATATCAGCGTAAGAAAGCATAAAGGTTTTGTGGGAATGTGTTGTGTCGTTCACTTTGGGATACGGTCTGCAATAGGGGCGGGTCTAGAAATTTTTTTGAAGGCAGTGGGGGGCAAGTGCCCCCACTTGCCCGCATTGTGGATCCGCCACTGGTTGGCAATTTATCCCAGCCCGGTCAGGGCAATTTAGATTAATCAATTTAGATTAATCTTAAATTAATAAATTTAATTTAAATTGACGAAATTTAAAATTTTATATTAAGTTTGAATTTAAAATTTTATATTACTTGATTTATAAAAGTTATTTAACTAATAAACAACTTGAAATTAAATAATAAATTAGTGTTTTAAAGTAAATTGAATTTTAAGATTTTGTATTCGAATAAAATATTTAATGAAAGAATAATTTAAGAGCAGCTGTATTACAATATGGTATGAGTATGGGATACATATGTACCATCTCAAGATAAAACATTAAGCATCATGACTATACTTTGATGGGTCATTCCTAAATATCCGTACTGTGACGTATATAGAGATAAAGCAATTATACCCATAACTCAAATTTTTTCTTAAGCTCTGACAAAGTAGTTGGGAAAATAAATGCATGTGATATAATAAGATTTGGTAGTTAGTACACAAATTTTTTTTATTGCAGGTGATACCCTCAGCTTTTAAATATGATGTTCTCGTATTTTCTCATTGAAGTGTTTGTATATTTTCTCTTAACATATTTACCCTTTTTAAGCCTTGTTTTTTTTTTAAATTTTTAACAATTTTAGTTACCATCAATCTGTTTTTTACCATTACACTCCCGACCTTTCATTTTTTAGTAAGGTTATACATCCAACGAAATATTCTTATCTCCGTAACCATTAGCTTATGACTATGCACTTGTTTGATTGACCAATATTCTGCTCTATAAAATATGGCGGGCCTAATCACTAAACGATAGAGTTTACCTTTAAGCTTGAGTGGTATCTTCTTGTCACGCAAAACTTCTGGTGGACTTTTATATTTAAGCCACCCAAATTTGATCCGGTGAATTATGTCTTCATAAATCTCTTCGTTGTTGTAATGATAGAGCCTATATGTTTAAAATATTTTTTTTTGTAGTATAACTTCTGAACCAATTTTTACCTCCACATTAGTAACTACTTTATGTCCCAAAAGTTACACTCCACGTACTCACTTTTGTCTTACTCAATCTAAAATTTTTCGATTCTAACGTATCCCTCCAAAGTTCAAGCTTAACATTGACCTATTCTTTTGTGTTATCCATTAAAACATCATCATGAGCACACAACATACATCGTGACACATTCCCTTAGACATTTTTGGTGATCTCATCAATCATTACTGCAAACAAAAAAAGGGCTCAAAGAGAAGCCTTCGTGTGGTCAAATATTTATAGAAAAATATTCTGTATTTCCTTTTATCATTCTTATTATAATTTTTACACTTTCATACATATCTCTAATAATTTGTATATAAGTTATATGAACCCCTTGTTTTTTAAACATCCCCACATCATTTCTCTTAGTACCCAATCATACACAATCTCTAAATTAATAAAAACCATGTGTAAATTACACTATCTTTCCCAATAATACTCCATTAACCTCCTAAGAAAATGTAAAACTTTTGTCGTGGACCTTCCTAACATGAAGCCAAATTGGTTTTCCGAGATAGAAGCTTCCTTTCACATTCTCCTCTTAATCACCTTCTCCTATAACTTTATAGCGTGACTAAGTAATTTAATGTCTCTATAGTAGTTACAACTTTGGATGTCCCATTTGTTCTTTTATAAATAAATTATCATACTAAATTTCTACTCGTCTAACGTTTTACAGATTTAAGAATCACATTAAAAAGCTTGACTATCCAAATAATAGCCTCTTCACCTAAGTTCTTGTACACCTCTATAAGTATCTCATCAAGCCTTACTGCCTTTTCGCTCTTCATCTCCCTTAGCATTTTCTTAATTTAATCCCTTGTAATCTATTGGCAGCAAGTAAAATTACGAAACCTCTCAGACGAGCTAAAGTAACCTAAGGAAATGTTGTCTTCTCTGTTTTCATTAAAAATGCTACAAAAGTATCTTTGTCATTTTCTTTTAATATCATAATCAGCTACAAGCACCTGCCCTATTTCATATTTTATGCAACAAACTTGATTTAAATCTTTTGCTTTTCATTTCCTAGCTTTTACCAACTTAAAATTATCTTTATCTCGATCTTTAGTATCTAATCTTCGATATAGATTCCCGTAAACTCTACATTTAGCTTATGAAGTTATATGTGGCAAATTCTAACATATAAACAAACGTCAATGTAGACTTTCTTCCTCTCAAGGATCGTTAGAAGGAAACTAACCAACAACTACTAACTAATCATAGGCTTCTTAGTTTAATCACGAAAATTAAGGAGCATAATGATACACATCAATGATACTTTTCGAACTGGACGATGATAATGTCTTAATATACGAAATTTGCATACAAGTTCTATGTACCTAAACACACAAAAATGAGGCGGCACTTCAATACAAAGAACGCAGTCGAAGGTGACCATTTTAAAATAAAAACAATCACATGAAAATGAACAAGTAAAACTGAGCTTCGCATCTCTAAAAGATGTCTCTAACATGCAAAGAAAGGGATGTCAGATATAAGTCAAGCAAAGCCGACGTGAACCAAATAAAGATTCGAACTTGACTAACATGTCGTTTTCTTCAACTCACATGCTACTATAAGCCTATAGCCTCTCAATCAAGCCGTTATTGTTAAAGGGTTTATATATATTGAGATTTTTATAAGTTCACTTTTTTTCCGATGCTTTAGAAACAGATAAGATTTAAGGTTCAATTGATATTAGGTTATCGTAAAAATCGATTAAAAATTGAATAAAATTAAAAAATTTAAATACGATTGTTATTAAGCATTAAAGAATTTGAAGTTTAATTGAAAAAAGAGGTTATTAAATAAAAAATAATTCATTTATAAAACTGACCGACTAATTAATAAATAAATTAATTTTTGATAATAAATTTTATTAAAAGTAAAGTAAACCAAAAAAAATTAAAAACTTGAACTGAAAAGCCAGCCGTTTTAAAATTTTTACGATTAAATCGGTTGAGCCAACTGAGTTTTTTTAACCATTACTTTTTTTCCTTATTTTAGTTCTCATATTTAAAATTTTATCTTTTTACGGTATTATTTAATTATTAAGCAATTATTTTACATAAGATTTTGTTAAATATTTATTTATTTAAGTCTTAATACTATATACTTTTGTATGCGGCATGTTACGGCGTTTGGAACAATCTTCTCTGTATTCTTCTGATTAGAATAAGCAAACCCTTCACATGGGAGTTGGAAGGAAGCGAGAATCATCGACCAACCTGAAAACCCCATCTTCTCCAACTTCTTCACAGCTTCTATATAATAATCTCATATGTATGTGTGCGTGTGTGTATGTAATGTCCATTTTCGAAGCTGTAATACATTGTTCCTTTCATCCATGGAAGATGTAAGATAATGTAATCAACTGACATGCATGGAAATATGGCATCGTCTTATATAATATACGAGGGCCGCATATAAGAAAATAGGATGCTAAATTGATAGAAACTCCATACCACAAAGATGATGCTTAAAAAATGAGGGTGATTCTATTTCCACCTGTACAGACTGCAGAGGTAGCTCAATCATAAGTACGAGCTCAAAATGGAATGTACTTTTTGAACGCTCAAATCCAAATAGAAATGATTGAGGAATCGAAACAGCACAAGATGTGTATTTTAACGTTTTATGTATGATTAACAAAATTGGATTTGACGAAATCTTAGGCGCAGAGGCATAGGTGGTTCGACATGTGTCCAATCTAGCTGTTATTTACAGGGTGTTCTTATAATAGAGAATCACCAAAACAAGCTCTTCATGAGTTCTGTCCAGATTGGTTTGATTGAGACTGACTGGCAACAAGTTAGGCCTACTGAATCCTTTTCCAAGAAAGACATTTTGGTCGGGATGATTCTTTTTCCTTAGCAAGAATTATATACGGCAATGTGTAAATAAAAACGAGATTAGCTTAAGCATGCACATAAGCTAAGCTCTATGCAATTCAGCTATGGGTGTAGGTGTTTAGGTCACAATGTTTAAAACCGACAACCCGTTTCATTAACAGCATATGGATAGCCAATTCATATTCAGTTGATGACATGAGCCCTACGGAAACAAACCCAAGAAATTGCATTTCCTTAAGACTCTTGGTTTCTTTCTACTTGACAACGGGCTTCATGCCCAAAATTAACAGCCTGATGTTCTCAAAACTTTGGAACTTAGATGAGATAATGAATACAGGTATAATGGGAGTACGTTCAATGCAAAAATTTCGTTGAAGAGCAAAGGATTATAGGATACAAACTGGTAATACAAGTGAGTTTGAATCACTGGCAATGTGGACACAGTTCCTCAATGATCTTCAGCAGCTTTCCTTTTCTTTGTCTTCTTAGTTTCATGATCTTTGTTCAGTGCCTCTCTATCTACAGTATCACGTTCCGCCATGTCGAGTTCGCCCTCAACCTCTTTCCTCTTGCCACTAAGAGAAATTAACAACAAAATGGCATCTTAATCTTTAAATTTCCACATATAATGCAACTTCATCTAAGGATTAGGATTCAGAACAAGTTTTATCACCTGCTAGTCTTATCATCTTCGAAATGTTTTTTCAGCCAACGGGCGCTTCCGGTATGAGGTGGCATCAAGGACCCAGAAATGTGCAGTATTTCCTCATCCAAACTATGAGGAATAGCTGTGTCAATAGGATTGTCCATAAAATTGAACCATATTTCTAGTGCTATTCAATCTAAGTTTACATTTACTAAAATGTGGTCGAGGATACTTCTCGCGGCGTAAATGACCAATAAAGCTTTTAGCAGGGAGTAATCATGATTAAACTGTCGTGTTAATTAAAGGTCAAAGACTTATAAAGAATCAAGATTCCTTTTGAAGCAAATTATGTGAAATAGGGAAGATCAAGGAAAAAGAGAACCAAAATAGCATGAATTGTGCCATTTTCAAAGTTAATAGCACAATTACAAGAAAAAGACAATATATCACCTCTTAACTACAAATCGGATCACAGTCCCAACATTTATTGCATGCTTTTTGTGATATCTGCTAACATATACACCCTCGCCATGTTTCTGAAGAGATAAAGTATATCAAATAAGCAATCTTAGACCGAAAACAGATCGATTACCAAGCACATGTGAACATATACCTTCTTAAATCTGAATTCATCACGGATATCCCCATTAGTTATAATAGCAGATGAAAATCCGAGAACGATTACGTGAATAGAATCTCGCACAATTTTCACAACTTTACCTTCTGGTGATCACAAAAAAATACTCATTGTTAACAACAAAGATATTAAAGGCATGAAACAAGTATGTACATAGAGGAATATATGGAATTGTTAATTGCAAAAACGAGAACAAAAAAAGGACAATTATAATATCGGAATCCAAATCAACCTAAAAGCATGTCTGGTTTAGGGGAGAAAATCAACAGTTTTGCTTGTAGTCCAACAGCAAAATATGGATGAACCCCAGATAGAATCCTCCCACGTTTATTTGGAGTATTGACAGCATAAGCTAAAATGACACCATCAAAAGTTTCACTGCACCTGAAACCAAAACCAGAACAAGAACATTATTTAGCACCAAACCATAAGCCCCACAAGAAAACCAACTATGAAAACTGTCAAACAAACCATTCAAACCCAGGAAAAAATTATACGTATTTAGATACAGTGGAACATCATCTTTAGCATCAAACACATTAGCTCTGTACGAAAAACTAATCACAAAAACTTTCAAAACCGAAACCAATCCAAACCCAGATAAATTTTACGGAATTAGATACAGTAGATGCAACACAGCCGTGTGCGGACCACTCTTCCCCATAAAGCTTCAATCTTTAAGTTATGCCATTGATATAAAAAACAAGCAAAAAGGGCGAGGAAGCGAACCTGAAGAGCAACGAACTGAGCTCGCGGAGGATTGCATGAGAAACATTCTTGCTCTGCGATGGAGGCAAGTACACTATCAAATTAGCATCCGAAACACTCAGTCCCTCCATTATAGGTCAAAGCGCAATTTTCGAATTCCCGGTAGCGGCAAAAACCCTAGAGAAACCTTCCAAGTTGACGACCGTAGATGTTAATTACGCCTTGACAGTTTTCGCCGATCAAGGAGTTTAACTTTTGGGCTAATTTTAAATACTCCTCAACAATTGGAACAAGTAGGTCCAATCCAAGTGATTCGATAGGTTCTGTGATAACCAAATTGTCCGGTTTAACCTAGACCTAGAGCCCAGTTCCAATTTAGTAAATAAAAATACAATAATAACAACAATGTTAAAACTTCTACTACGTCGACGTAGGGATCGATAATTGAAAAAAAATATTTATTTATAAAAATTTTGAGTTTAATTAAAAAATTGTTAAATAAAAATTAATTAATTTATTTTAGTTTAAAAAAATTTATTAATTTATAAAAATTGACTTATTAATTAATCAATTAATATGTTTTAAACTAAAATTTGTTAAAGTAACCAAATACAACACCAATAACAAAATTTTAATTAAACTCAAAATTTTCATAAATAAATATTTTTTTTCATAAATAAATATCAAACTGGTTGAAAATTTTAATTATTGATAATAACCAAATACAACACCAATAACAAAATTTCGTTAATATGTAGAATTTGAGGAGGTCTAATAATACACAATCTTAATCTTATCTCTAACAAATAAAACAAACACATAAACAAATAATTGAATAAATAAATAAATAAAAGATAAAATTAAAAATTAAAAATAAGAAATGTTGAAATAATTAAATAAATAAACAAACAATAAGAAAATATGTCTACAAAATAAATAATTTAATAAATAAGAATAAAATATAATTTATTACAATAATATCAACAAAATAGTTTTTAATTGATAAAAAACTATTTTGGATAAACTTAGAAAAGATAAAAACAAAAAGATGAAGAAATAATTTTTTAGAAAATAGTTAAAGTAAACAATACCAGAAATTATAATAAAATGATAAAAATACATATAATATTTAAAATATAAAAATAAAATAAATAAAAATAAAACATAATTAGAATTTAATTAGCATTTTTCAATAAAATATTAAGTTGCATTTGGCCAAAAGAAACTTAACTAAAAACAAAATGAAGTGCCTTATTCATGCAATCTTGTGAAAAAGAAAGAAAACAAAAACGATGTCGGTTCTTAGATCTAGAAGGAAGGATTCGCAAAACTAAAGCTCTTAACGGCGTCGGGGAATCGGAAGAAAAGGAAATTGAATTGAATACTCTTCATTGTCTCGCATTTCTTCTGATTCTCAATTCTCTGCAATTTTGGGTAATGATGGGTTCCTCGACGCAAGACGATGGCCTAACGAAGCTCGAATATCTATCTCTGGTCTCTAAAGTTTGTAGCGAGCTGGAGACTCACCTAGGGTTTGGGGACAAAGTTTTGGCGGAGTTCATCACCGAATTGGGTCGCAAGTGCGAGACTGTTGATGAGTTCGATTCGAAGTTGAAGGAAAATGGCGCAGAGATGCCCGACTACTTTGTCCGCACGCTGTTGACCATTATTCACGCCATTCTACCGCCGAATCCAAAGTCCGAGAAGGAAGCGAAGAAAGAGAGTGTTGTTTCCGATGGTAAGAAATCTAAATTCAAGGCTCTTGCAATTGAGGATAGTAGAGATAGAGTGAAGGAGCTTGAGAAGGAGCTTGAGATTGAAGCTAAAGATAGAGTTACAAAGGAGGAGAGAGAAGAGGAAAACAGGCATAGAAAGGAGAGGGATCGTGATAGAGAGAGGGACAGACATAGGGATAGGTATGGTGGAGATAGGAGGCGTAGAGATAGAGATAGAGATAGAGATTATGATGATAGAGGAGAGTACAGGAGTAGAGGAAGGCACAGGGATGATGATGGGAGGCATAGAAGCGATGGTAATGATAGGCATAGAAGGGATGGGAGTGAAGAGATCGGCTATGATGATGAGCGTAGAGAAAGTAAAAGGGATCCAAGGAATGGACACCACAATCGAAATGAACCTGAGTTATATGAGGTTTATAAGGGCAAGGTATCGAGAGTGATGGATTCGGGTTGTTTCGTTCAACTTAATGATTTTAGAGGAAAGGAGGGTTTGGTTCACGTTTCCCAGATCGCGACCAGGAGGGTTGTTAATGCCAAGGATGTTGTGAAGCGGGACCAGGATGTTTTTGTCAAAGTGATTTCAATTTCGGGTCAGAAATTGAGTCTTTCTATGAGGGATGTTGATCAGCATACTGGCAAAGATTTACTTCCATTAAACAAGGACTGGAATGAGGATGCTTTTAGAACTAATCCTTCAACTTCCAAAGAAGGGCTCTTCACCAGGACTGGGCTTTCTGGGATTAAGATTGTGGAGGAGGATGATTCTTTTACTTCTCGAAGACCATTAAAGAGAATGAGCTCACCGGAGAAATGGGAAGCAAAACAGCTTATTGCTTCAGGGGTTTTGAGTGTGAATGAGTATCCCATGTATGATGATGAAGGAGACGGAATGCTTCATCAGGACGAGGAAGCTGAGGAAGAGCTTGAGATTGAGTTGAATGAGGATGAGCCAGAATTTTTGCAAGGTCAGACTAGGTATTCTGTTGACATGTCGCCTGTAAAAATATTTAAGAATCCAGAAGGCTCATTGAGCCGTGCAGCTGCACTTCAGTCTGCTCTCATAAAAGAAAGGAGAGAAGTGCGGGAACAGCAGCAGAGAACAATGCTTGATTCCATACCGAAGGATCTTAATCGTCCATGGGAAGACCCAATGCCTGAGAGTGGTGAGAGGCACCTCGCACAGGAGCTTAGGGGTGTCGGTTTATCAGCTTATGATATGCCTGAGTGGAAGAAGGATGCATTTGGGAAAGCATTAACATTTGGACAGAGGTCAAAGCTATCTATACAGGAGCAGAGGCGGAGCTTGCCAATCTACAAATTAAAAAAGGAATTAGTTCAAGCCGTTCATGATAATCAGGTACTGGTTGTTATTGGCGAGACTGGTTCAGGTAAGACTACTCAGGTTACACAGTACCTTGCTGAGGCAGGTTATACTACAAGGGGCAAAATAGGTTGTACGCAGCCTCGTAGGGTGGCTGCAATGTCAGTTGCAAAAAGGGTGGCTGAAGAGTTTGGGTGTCGATTAGGTGAAGAAGTTGGGTATGCTATTCGTTTTGAGGATTGCACTGGACCAGATACAGTGATCAAGTATATGACAGATGGTATGTTACTCAGGGAGATTTTGATTGATGAGAGTCTTTCACAGTACTCGGTTATAATGCTTGACGAAGCTCACGAGAGGACCATCCACACTGATGTGCTTTTTGGGTTACTTAAACAGCTTGTGAAGAGGAGACCTGATCTTCGACTGATTGTTACGTCTGCTACTCTGGATGCAGAGAAATTTTCAGGGTATTTCTTCAACTGTAACATATTCACTATTCCTGGTAGAACGTTTCCTGTAGAGATATTATACACCAAACAGCCGGAAAGTGATTATCTAGATGCGGCTTTGATCACAGTCCTGCAAATCCATTTGACAGAACCTGAAGGGGACATCCTTCTCTTCTTGACAGGTCAAGAGGAGATTGATTTTGCATGCCAATCTCTGTATGAGAGGATGAAAGCATTGGATAAGAGTGTACCTGAGTTGATTATATTGCCTGTTTATAGTGCTCTTCCTAGTGAAATGCAGTCGAGGATTTTTGAGCCCGCCCCACCGGGAAAGAGGAAAGTGGTTGTGGCAACCAATATTGCTGAGGCTTCTTTGACAATCGATGGTATTTTTTATGTAATTGATCCTGGTTTTGCAAAGCAGAATGTATACAATCCAAAGCAAGGGCTTGATTCTTTGGTCATAACTCCAATTTCACAAGCATCTGCTAAGCAACGAGCTGGACGTGCTGGTCGTACTGGGCCTGGAAAATGTTATCGACTGTACACAGAAAGTGCATATCGCAATGAGATGTCCCCAACATCAATTCCTGAAATCCAAAGAATTAATCTTGGAACTACCACACTAATGATGAAGGCCATGGGAATTAATGATCTTTTGTCTTTTGATTTTATGGATCCACCTTCACCTCAGGCCCTCATTTCTGCCATGGAACAACTTTATAGTTTGGGAGCCCTTGATGAGGAGGGGCTTCTTACCAAGTTGGGCAGGAAAATGGCAGAATTTCCACTGGATCCACCATTGTCTAAGATGTTGTTAGCTAGTGTAGATTTGGGTTGTAGTGATGAGATTCTGACTATAATTGCCATGATTCAAACTGGAAACATCTTTTATAGACCTCGGGAAAAACAAGCTCAAGCAGATCAGAAGAGGGCAAAGTTTTTCCAGCCTGAGGGTGACCATTTGACTTTACTTGCTGTATATGAGGCATGGAAAGCCAAGAACTTCTCTGGCCCTTGGTGTTTTGAGAACTTTGTTCAGTCCCGATCCTTGAGGAGGGCCCAAGATGTCAGAAAACAACTTCTTTCCATTATGGATAAGTATGATCTTAAGCTCTTATATACTGCTTTATTTCTTCTTTTATCATTTTCTATACATATCCCTTTGTCAAGTTACATTTATCATTTTAGTCCTCATTGCTGAATGGGGAAATTGCTCTACACTAAACTATGGCTAAAAAATGTGCAAGTAAGATACAATGCTTTTTCCCATACATTTGACAGATGTAATGCCTTTTGAATCTGTGAAAGTATTCTCCATATAGTTAATCACGGGTCTTGTGGTTTCCGTGTGTGCAACTTGTTACTGCATAATATTTTCTTATGGAGATAGCGAGTATTTCAGGACTAATCCAGCTCCGGTTATTAGGCACGATCAGGTAATTGCTTATTGAAGACATTTAGTGCCAAGAGGATGTTCCTCACTTGCATTATAATATCCTTTGAAGATAGATGTAGGAATTGTTTAGAGTATGAAGGATGTCGTAGTGGATAATTACATGTTCTTTAAGTCAATGTACTCAGTGCACATAACTCTCCACTTTGCGGGGGTCTAGGGAGCGTTATAATTTACGCAGCTTTCCTTTTGTATTTTTACAAAAAGACTGTTTCTGTGACTTGAACCTGTAACTTTATGGTAACAAATGAGCAATTTTATCAGTTTCTCCAAAGCTTACGCTCGGATAATTACATGTTCGAAAGATCTTATTCTCTTGCAAATATAGTTTTAGATATTCAATGGGAGAAATCTCAGACTTGATAACCGTGCTCATCTTTTGTTGATTTTCTTTTATTATTCCTGGACCAGATTACTTAAAGATTGATGTTTCTTGCTGGTCTTATTCTAGGAAATTCTGACTTTTGAAATCGTGAGGGACTTGATGTAACCCTTTTGGCTTTAAAGATATGTTTAATGTTCTAAAGATGGATTATTGTATGCTTCTTTCCTCTCAAGTATAGTTTTAACTAAGTCCCATGTCATGTTTCTTTTCAAAATATCGACATTGTACGTCCGCGTGATTCTTAACATCACTACCATATTTTTCAGGTATAAATTGGATGTGGTCAGTGTTGGAAAGAACTTCACGAAAATTAGGAAAGCTATAACAGCTGGATTCTTTTTCCATGCAGCCAGGAAAGATCCTCAGGAGGGTTACAGAACCCTTGTGGAGAATCAGCCAGTATATATTCATCCAAGTAGTGCTCTTTTTCAGAGACAACCTGACTGGGTGATCTACCATGAGTTAGTTATGACTACCAAGGAATATATGCGTGAGGTTACTGTTGTTGATCCCAAATGGCTTGTTGAACTTGCACCCAGATTCTTCAAAGTTGCAGATCCAACTAAAATGAGCAAAAGAAAACGTCAAGAGCGTATCGAACCTCTTTACGATAGATACCATGAACCTAACTCATGGCGATTGAGTAAGCGTCGAGCTTGAGTTCTGCGACTCTAGAAGACTCTGATGAGGTTTGTTTTGTCATCAACTTGTAAATGTAAAGTTATCCCTCCACAGTAGTTAAGAACTGCTAATTTTTTTTAGTTTACTTCATGGAGTACTATCTAGATTACCGTTTTTTGACTGCTGATATTGTTGTTGATTAGGTAAACTTTTCTAGCATTTTGCCCTAAGCGTGAAAAGAGTTGAACCAACAAGTGTGCATTGTAAAATTAAGCACGTTCCCTTATATTTTGTGCAAAAACTGCTTGGGACAGGTACTAAGCAGCCTAAAAATGTTCAAGATGCTTGAAACTAAAGATAGTAAAAGGGACCAGATCTAGATTTGCTCGAAATTATATTTTAAGTCGGGTTTGTGTTTAAATAAAAAATTTGAATTTTGGACACGAGAATTTGATTGAGCTCTACTTCCGGCATACTGCTATCTTGTTAATATTCACTAGAGGGAAGACAAATGGTTATTCGGAGTTGCATTAAACTATAAAGATGTTAATAACGCTCTTGAGAGGAATGAGATCGATTTCACTGGAGTTGGTAATTAGTTAATTATGTAATTAAATCCTCTGTTTTAGTTATTCTATTTTCTATTAAATTTTATCTATATATTTATGTAGGGGTTACATAAATATGTGGATAAGATTTAATAGAATACGATATAAATACCATAACCGAAACAGGAACAATTCTTGGAAGATCGTAAGATTGATCCAAAGTGACCCTGAGAAGATTTAGCACATAGAGAGGAAGAAAAAAGAGAATATTAAGAAAAAATTAAAAAGAAATATACAAAAAAAGGCAAAGAATATTGATGACTAAAAACTCTAACCGATTTCAACAATTTAATTATAAAAATTTTAAATCAGTCAATTTTTTAGTTTAGTTTCTAACTTTCGGTTCAATTTATTTCAATAACTCTTTTTATTAAAAATTAATTAGTTTATTAATCGAACGATTTAAATTTTTTATAAATTAATAATTTATTGAAAATTAAACTAAACAAATAAGTTTTAATTAATAATTTTTAATTAAAATTTAAATTAAAAACTCAATAATGAGATTGAATTTAATTTAATTTACACTGTTTGGAACAAACCTAATAATATTAGAATTGAATTCAATTACACTGTTTGGAACACAACCAAAATGAATTCAATTATTTCATATGACATTTTTACCTTTAACTAAAATATAATCTTATTACTATTTGAGAACGATAATCATAGACAAAAAACGAAAAGGAAAAGACAACTATGAATAAGGAGAAGGGAAAACTTGGATATGATGGGAGGTGCTGATTCGTGAAGAAGGTGTTGTTGTTCCGTTTCTTGGTGGAAGAGGCTGTTTGAGATGAGAGAGGCTGCTTGAGGTAAAGAGATATATGATACAATTAGATGGGTATTATTGGAAGGATATTTTCAACGTTTAAAAGAAAATTTGAAGTTCCAATTCATAATTCAATTCCGATGCTTTTAAGGTAAATTCAATTTATAAAAAATAATAGGTTTTAATTCATGTCATACATGAATTGAACGCATCAATTTTTTCTACTCCCAAATACTTGAATTGAATTAAACGGTGCAATTGGGCGTACCATTCCAAACACCCTGTAAAGAAAATGATGAACGATGATTTTTGACACGTGTAATATCTCAGTGACTATCAATATCTTCCACATATTGACACGTATGGCATCGGTATTTGGTAACCGTCCTGAGTCCTCTTATAAGAGTTGGGGAGATAAATTTGAGTTAGTTGCACGCAAAATAGAGAGGGAAAATTCTGTGGTAGTTTCTAGGGAAACAGACAGGAGGAGAGAAAATTCCGATCGATTTCTTCCACGTAGCAGCCAATAGTTTTAGTGAAGATAAGTAGAGTGAGAATGGGAGCGTCGTCGTCGAGTGAACAGAAGCCGACGAGCGAAGTGAACGAAGTGGAGAGTGAAGCTGCTTACACAGGAGCACTTCCAATGCTTCGAAGTTGCTTTACAAAGCTGGCCGATCCTCAATCGCATGCAATCCCTCTCGAATCTCTTCAGGTAAGCGAATTCAACTTTCATTCGCGCAGTTCCACTTGTCATTTTGTGCTTTCTCTTTTATTGACTTAGTTAAGCAATTGAGCTGCTTAGTTTAATCGAAATTAGCCAAACAAAGGGCTGGATTTAAGAAAATTTCCTTCTCTTTTGTGAGTATAGCTCCAAGACGGTGATATTAAGGAAATCGAAGTAAAGAACTTTTTTGAGGCTTTCTTTAGTCTTCCAGAATGCTGGACAAGTGATGTTCCAGTTGTTGTAAATTTTAATTAAAACCGAAAAGAACGTTTATATATCTTACCTCGTTTCGAAATGTTGTTTTTCTTGACGATATGTTAAACGTTTGGTTGGTGATATTAAAATCTTCTGTTGACATATGGTATGAGTATTAAAAATCCGATCCATGACTTGTATTTGTGGTACTTATTCCAATCCCATGAGCAATGTGATCACCGTGTTGCTCCTTTGCAATGAGGAGAAAAAGGTCAAAAGCTTTCTGCTTAAACAAATTGTATTTGACATGTTGAATTCGTCAGATGCAGATGCATTTTTTACAGAAATTCAAGCTGGAACCCAATATTTTCTTGTGCTTGTCTGAATTTGGTTTTGTCACTGTTTATTGTGAGTAGTTACTTTTATTTGCAGCAATTGGAGTTCTATCTAATTCTCGCTCTTTTCAGCAATGCTTTCTCTTAAGTCACGAAGATCCGGTCTGTGAATCGCCCAGCATGCCTGCTTACTTTCCAGCTTTATTAAGTCATGTAGGACAATTTTTAGTGGATGAAAATTTTGTCATTGAGAAAGGAGGAGTCAACTGGGTTGAATTTCTCAAATGGTATTTGAAATTTTGTGGAAGGATGCCAGCCTCAGTGTCGCTACACACATTGCTAAAAATAGTTGCTGCAGTCACCTCAAAGTCAGGACTTCCCATGAGATTGGAGTTTGAATCCAGTTATGGTGATGGTGATGGTAAAATAACTGGGTATCTTTTGCCCAGTAATGTGCTTATTCTTCTCTGGATGTGTTGGACCATGCTGTGGAATTCAAAAACTCCAAAAATTTCGAAAGGAAAACAAATTCTGTGTCTTCCAGATGTTACTCATCTGGTATTATCAGCAGTTGTTTCATGTGCTGAAGTTGGCAGTGACTTAAACTTATGGGACTGTGACATCTCAAGTTTGGAAGTTCAACTGCCTGCGGGGAAATTTCTGACATGGGCCTTGAAAACAGTCCCCGGCTTAACAGATTGCTTGAAAGAGTTTATCAATGCAAGACTCCAAAGTGTTTCTAGTTCAGAGGTAAGTAATTCAAATGATTTTTTATGCGATGTGATGGTAATGGTCCGCTAAATTTAAGTTCTTTTATGGCCTCATTCTGCACTTCTCTTACCTCTTTCAAGATTGAAGGCTGTGGAATACACACCATTTAAGCAACTGTTTTCTCAATCTCAGACTAGATGATTTCGATTTTGTCTAATACGATTAGTTTTGAATGTCCAGTTGCAAAGTACTTTCTTTTGAAATCTTTTCTTGATTTATATTAGGATGCGTCAGAACCATCAAATTCATCACTTGGAGACACGTCACCTACAAATGATTTTGGCAATTATATTCTAACACGTGGAAGGGCATGGGGAATATCTCTTTTGATGAGGAGTTCAATAAGTACAGAAATTATGAAACCATTCTTTCCTGACAGCAGAGAAAGAACAGATGATAAACTTCTTTATCGGTTTGCCATCTTATCTATTCTTTTCTTGACCTATCTGCAAACTGCTATTTTTGAAATTGTGCATCCATACGTAGTTGTTGCATTATCTGCTGCTTGTGCATTATTGATTGTCCGCGGCGTTTATGCTTTTCTTGTCACTTGTTTTCCTTTTTACTATGATTGTCTTTCAATTTCACAGGTAACATTTGATTTGCTTACTTCTGCATCATATATTAGTGACTGTAGCCCTTGTTATTACTTGGTAGGTCATCTCTTCATGGAAGGGGATTAAACAGATTCTGGTCTCGTGTTGAAGGTTACTATGGATCGCTGCTAATACTAGTTGCTGCTACTTCTGGAGAAATCAATGAAAATAGCACCAATACCATGAAGTGGATAATTGCTGCACTTGCACACGAGGGTCTACAAAATAAGGATTCATTTTATGGAAGCTCTGGGTGCCTGTATGCCATATGTCCAGTGTTTCAGGTGTTTTCACCTTCTGGTATGTAACTTGACAGAGTGAAGATATCTTTGGTTCTTGATGCTCCGATCCTTATTTTGGGGTGATGGAATGAGTAGGAGGTCTTGAACTGTTTCTTGTGTGGTAAACCAAAATAAAATTTCATCAATGATGGATGCTTTTATTCATGAACAGGAAAGGAAAAGAATTTCATTTACAGCCACTTGCATCCTACTGGTAGAGTTTATGATCCACATCCAAAGCCAGTCGGGATTGCATTTGGAGGGACCATCGGACATGAGAGAATATTTCTCAATGAAGACTTCAGTAGAGTTACAGTTCGCCATCATGCAGTTGATAAAACTTACCAGCATGGTTCCCTTTTCCCATCTCAGGTAAAAGTACAGTAGCATTAACATTATTATTAACAATTCGTATGGCTAAGATGGTTCCCGTAAAATTTTGTGTTTCATCCCCAAATGACAGATTAATAATAGTAGCATTGCCGTTAGGATTAATAATGCACAAAGGGATGTCCTTGTTAAATCTACTGGTGAAACTGCCTCGTGTATATTTAGTTGTATTGTGGTTTTTTCCGTCTTTGTTGACAAACTTATGTCATAATTATTTATTCATACTAAGGAGACTCATATCTTAATCCAAGACATCAAGACAATGAGTTACGAATTTTCTCTCATATGTAAAGTCTCTCCTTGTTCATTTCCGATGTGGGATTTATTAGTTAGTTTAACGGCTATCTCTAGAGAGTTTCAGACTTCTGAACATGATAAATGCTGTAGGGATTTCTCCCCGTTGAAGCCTCAGTCTCAGAGGTTGAAGTCTGGGGATTAGGTGGTGACCGAGCAAAAGAGGTTCAGACTTCATATAAGAAGAGAGAAGAACTGTTTACAGAACAGAGACGCAAGGTAATCGACCAAGATCAAACTAATGAATCAGTCAATAGTTCTGCAAAATCAAGTTGAAATAATAATTCTCCCATTTCTCTTTGCAGGTGGACTTGAAAACTTTTACAAATTGGGAAGATTCCCCTGAGAAGATGATGATGGATATGACGTCTGACCCAAACACAGTAAGAAGGGAAGATCGCTAAATAAACACCACTTCACGTTTCGTTTTTCATTTTCCTTGAGTGGTTCGTTCTTCAACTTGGTACATGTCCTGGTTGTTCATTTAAAGAGAGAGAAGAATTAGATAAAGTAACCCCTCTGTACCAAATCCTTGCCGTTTTTATGTTTGCACAGAAAGTCCCAACGTACTAGTGCCTGGAACGTAAACTTTTCACACCATTTACTAAAGTTCTGCCCCATAATCTTTTGAAGAGCGTTATAGACTTATTGCCTTAAAATGGTTGGTGTAATTCATATAGAGCGAGTTAGAGAAGTAGATAGCTAACTACGATGATCATCTTTTAAATCACCAGAGTGACAACTAATGAGTTAAACCTTACCTTTAGATTAATAAATATATGTACAGGCTAGTTGAACCACTTTGGACCAAATATTTTAATTTGATGTCCTTAAATGGTTTTGTTAAATGATTATTTGTTTTTTTATTTGAGATATCTTTTATTATATCAAGATTGTATTATCATATCACCAACGAGTGAAATCTTTGAATAGTTATTTTCTTTTGCTTTCATTTTTATTAATTTTTAACTAATTAACAGATGAAACCTACCTGCTAACTAGAGACAAAGATGGCAGAGGTGGTTCAAAAGGATGTGAAATCCAATAGTCACAGAAAAATTTATTACGATGAAACAAGTGAGAGAACCCCACTTTACAGTTAAAATGTCTCAAACTCCGGACGCATAGTTCAAAAGACAAATTAGAGAGCCTCGACAAATATAACACACATAATTTCGAACCAACACTCAACAATACACCACAAGATGAAAAACTTTGATAAAAATGCTTTCATGTAATTTTGATACAAATAATAATAATATACATGGAGCCTATATTTATCTCTTCTTCTCGTTCACTTCATTCAGGTTCTTCACCTCTGCCATTTTTTTTCTGGAGCAAACAGGATTCAGAACACGATAAGCTTCTGATCACAAGTTTTTCGTTTTCACACAAGCAAAAAGAAAGGAAGAAAGTGAATGACATCTTTGTTAGTCCCAGTGTAACTAAATGCACAGGTACGATGACCAACTACTGCAACATTCTTAAGAGCAACAAAACTGTAACGAAAAGTGCAAAACTATAAAGAGAAATCAGGTATTCGCATTGGTTATAAATTGAAACTCTCATGATGTTGGGGACAACTTATTGATTCTGAAATTTATATATCTATTATTTTGTGAAATATGGAGCACATAACTATTTCCTTGAATTGAAACCCACAAGCTTATGCAAATATAAAAATCAATTTAAGCAAAGCAACAAAGAAGCTTAAGAAAGTACCATGAACTTGTTTGGTATTTCCTTTTCCACCCTGATGATGTGCTTGAGACATTGGCTGCTGGATGCGTGGAGAACCCTTTCCATTAGCACCAGGTAAGGAATGTCTTTTCTTGATGTAGTCTCTGTCCTGCACATCTGGGCTTGATCTTGGTGAATTGTTGGCGTTGACCTTTGCTCTAGCAGATTCTGTGGCTTGCATGAAATGAGGAAGAGAAGTACCACTATTAGTATCTCTTGGTTCCTCATCGGTAGGGTCAGGTCGCGTTGAACCAAAAGAATTGCGCCTCTTCCCATTTTCTTCATCTTTAGCTAATTGTTCCACGCTACTTCTTGCGTGAGACTCATGGTTTAGATTTGATCTCTTACCTGCTGATTGTGACTTGCGTTTTTGGTTAGAACCACTCCTTTGAGTTCTGCTCTTTTTGCCTGCCACAGATATCTGGCTTGAAGGTGTTCCTTGTGATTCAGGAACAGTTACATGACTTCTTGGGGAAGCTTCAGGGGATGACCTATAAGCTTGACTACCTGTCTCTGAGTCCAGCTCTCTCTTAACCTCGTATGCACTTGTCTTTGGCTTCAACTCTGCCTGAGTGGACTCAACAGCTATGTTGGAATTCTCAGATTCACCTTTGACATCATTGACTAGTTCAGGTTGATCAATGACAGAATGAGTTGCATCTGAAACCAGTTCAACAAGTTCATTCTTGTTTCTGACGTGTTCTTTGCTACTAGATTTGCTAGTTTCTTCCTCTGGAAACTTGTTTTCATGCTCCTGTTCTATGACTCCAACTTCAGATATATCAGGAGAATCAAGGGTTGAAGTTACCGAAAGCTCAGTACCACATTCAGAACCAACATATTGAACCCTGGAATTTTGTGGAACCAAGTTTTCAATTGTGTTAGGCTCCTTTCCCCGAACAACATTCCCTACTTTAGCATCCATATTTGGTTCAAATTCACCCTCCTGGTGAGGTGAACTGATTGATCTATGTGAATTTGTTGAAGTTAACTCTTCAAATTTTGACTGGGCAGCAATAAATGCGGGATTGCTGGACTTGCTTGATCCCACATTGGATTTCTTAGCTTCAGTCTCCAGTTGTTCACAGGCAGATCGTTTCATTGAGCGTTTGGGTTGATCCTGTTTACCTTCTGTTTCTCGCTTATGAGAAAGAGAAACTAGTCCAATTTGAGAATTTAAATCAGAATATGCACTTTGGTTTGTAAGGGAATTGATTCCTGTTGATGCATTCTTCACATCAGATGAGATGATCACCTCAGGTTGAAGCTCATCAAGATCCTTGACCACTGAAGAACTTGGATTGGTTTCATTGGACGTGAAGTTGTCGGTATTAAGTGTTATCAAGTTCTCTTCGTCATGAGATGGCAAAATGGCTTCCCTGGTATCAGACTCAGAAAAACGTTCATATGAAACTTTAATTTCCACGGGAAAGGAAGATATGTCATTATTCTCTCTTTCCAATTGCTCAGTCATTAACCGTGGATTTGGAGATGGTTGTGTTGACAGAACCGACATCCACATCTCCAACCAGTTCCAAGCAGAATTAGGCTTCATAGGATCACATTTGATGCGAATATGTTTGGTCTTGGGGGTTGACGCCATTAGCTTCCAAATGAAATAGAATTCAGTACACATTGGATAATGAAACAGATATAAGCTGCAAGCCATTAGTCACTCATACCTGTTGAGCAAACCTGTTGCTGAGCAGATTCGCAATGGAAGTATACGTGACATTGGGTTTGGTTACCTGGTTTTCTTTCTCCTGAAACAAGACATGAATCATTCGTTAAAAGGGATAATAAATGCAGTCTACAAAATCCAATTACAAAGAATATTGTGCATAACATATTCTTTGTAAGGCCTTTTATTTTACAGGGGAAATATGCAGCAGACCAGTCAGAATGGGCATGCAGGGGTGTGGGCGCATGTCCACGTTACTTGAGGCATCTTTCTTGCAAAATTTACTTACCGCCAAAAGTGAAATTCAAGTTATAATGAACCTTGAGATTTTCAGTGTAAAGGCCTCAAGGATTTAGTGCCTCACCACATGAAACAAGGGGAAATTGTGTTAAAATAGACAAGAAAAGATAAAAGATGATGGAAGTCAGTACATTCTGAGAGAGGTGCCTGAGTGTAGTCCGTAGAAGTTTCAAGTAAAAGAGATATTTATTTGAGAAGAGCAGTATTACCTTGGTTTTTGCATCAGACTCCAACAACAAACGGGACTGATGAGCTCTAACAAGGGATTGCATTTTGACAATGGCTTGAACACATCGTAGAGCTCCCATGGCATGTTGACGGACTATGTGCCCACGTACAGCAGCTTGTAGCTTGATTACATTCCTAAGCTTGAGGAGTTCGTTTTTAGCCTGAAAGAATTGAAATTAAATTTTTCAACAGCTAGTCTAGTAAACTTTATATTACACATTTCAGGAAAAAGAAATCACAATTACCAAAAGCCCTCTGATGGCAGTCTGGATGATGCAAACAGCGGACTCTTCTGGATGGACATCTACTTCTCGTTCACCGCTGATGACAACAACTGTCTCCGATGCTTTTCCTTCATCCGAGGTGACAATATTTTCCTCAGATGCTTTTCCTTCATCCTTGGTGACAACATTTGTCTCAGATGCTTTTTCATCCTCAGTGGCAACAATTGTCTCTGATACTTTTCCTCCCTCCTTTGTGACAACAATTGTCTCTGTGGCTTCTGGTACTGCTGAATTTGACAACTGTGGTTTCTCATCGGTGCATTGTTTAACTGAGATTTTCCCTGGAACAAAGGAGGTATCTGGAACTTGAGACTTCAGATTGGCAGACTCTGGACTCTCCTTACTAGCAGAAGAAGGAACTTCAGAGATCACAGTATTGTTTAGAACCCGATGACGAGCAGATCTCTTCCTGAAACTCCATCCACGTTTATCACTTGAGCTCTTGTTCTGCAATGAGAGTTAACTTCTATCATAAATCATCTCGATAAGTACAAGCATACCACCGATGACCTTATTAGCCTCAACTCTATCTAAATTTCACGAGTGCCCCAAATTTTTGTACTTAGCATGTAACACTTATGGACAGAGAAGGTACCATTTTGAGCGTATGTTATAAAAGCAGGATTCAAAAGTTGATTGAATCCTCTTAAAACAACTTAGAAGGGAAGTGCAAACAGACATTATAAATGAAGTTGCCCACATTAATGGTTGCAGTTTTACTAAAACCATTGATTCATTTTCAATTGGCACTACCAGCTGAAATTAGTACATAAACTTAAATGAGGAGCAATTGTCACATGGACCCTCTATCCCAACACCCCGGAACCAGTTTTCCAGGCATCCCTCTTGAGTGAATCCTTCTGAAACTCAAAATAAACAATTGAAAAAGGCAGGGTTTTGCCTTCAAAGGACTATTATGATCACAAAACTTCAAACCAGTCATAATATTGAACTACACTAATAAAATCTCTTGAATTGCATAATTGCACCAAGATAAGTAGGCCGAGACAGTTGACCTTACAGTTTTCCACAATCTCGATTAGTGCAAATACCTGGTAAGTGGTGTAAGTTACCATTTATAGATCTAAGTATAAGTATTCCAAACTCTTGAGCTATAAACGAAACATGATCACGCATTCTGAATGATCTATATACCAGACTCCTCACCTGCAAGATCAGCTTAATCAAGCTTTCACATAGAACAGATTCAACATGAAAGAAACTAAATCAACTATCGTTTTCTTCGCAGCCAATTCCTATGCTCCACGTAGGTTCCAAAACATAATCATTATCCGGAACTTAATCCAACAATATAGAGAAACAAAAGAAACTCTTAGTGAAAAAAGAATTAAGACATATTCTTCTAAAAACAACAGAACAAATCACGGTAAAAGTGAACAAGTTCATTCATCATCTTCTTCTTTTGAATAGTCTCGTCACCCAAGTTAAGCTAAGAACAACACGACAACAACATAACACCAACTGAGAACATCATCAAATGCGAATCGAAACAACACATCCAAACCTCGTAGAACGAGAAAAAACGGAGAGCGCTTAACAAAATCTCAACAGAAAACGAACACTGTTTGAGTTGACCAATCAGAGTTATAAAACATACCTCAGATACAGGGAGATCATCTCTATCAGCTGAATCGTCACCACTGCACGCGATTATCTTCAAGCAAGCACTAGATCTTCCCATTATTTGCTCCTCTTATCCGTTACACTTCTCTTCGGTTCACTCAGTCTCACTCTCTCTCTCTCTCTCTCTCTCTAGCTTCTTTCCGTTTCAGACGGCCGCATCTATTTAGGTGTCGAGTTGTTGGAAATTGTTGTAAAAGAGAATAACGGAGCTCAAGACCTTGGCTTAAATGTAGTTAATTCTTGGGTTTGGATTCCGCCGTTTATTAAAGTCCGTTAGTTAATCATCCGTTGGTAGAGAATGGAGTATATTAAAGCTGTCAGATCCTTAAAATGTCTTTTTCTTTTTTATCCACTTAGTTTCGATTATTATTTCTTTCTTAGTGGTTGACTGGATCTACAAATATGCATATATATCTTATCGAGATTCGCGAGAAATTACTAACTCGGGTTCGGGTCATAGACAATATCGTGTTGTATTAGGTTTTGGGTTCATTAAAAAACCTGCTATTAGTTTGGTTTGTTAAAAATTGTCCGGTTTACTCCGATTTAACTTAAAATTAATAAGTTCGACTCGGTAGAATCTTGAATTAGACTTTTTTTATTTTATTAATAATATAATTTTAAATGAATTTTTTGATAAAAAATAAAATTACATCATCTTTGTTTTTTAAAAAATTTAAAATATATATTTAATTTAACTTAAATTAAGTTCAATAAGGTCCGAGTTCAGACCTTATGTTGGGTTCAGACCCAAACATAAATTTTCATATTCAAAACTCAACGCAATCTTCCTCGTCGGTTAAGCTATACTAAGACCAATAAAATAATTGGTTTAGCCAAATTTAAATTAAAAATAATAATAAATTTGAGTTAACTTAAATTTAAATTAGTATTTTCAAACTTAAAGATCTAAAAAATTTCAAGTTCATTTATCAAATAAAATTTTTATCTTTTACTCGAATTCAACACAAAATCATATATATAAGAATGTCAATTTTGCCCCTCATCTAATCCGCCCGATCAAAACAATAAAAACAACGTCGTTTTATAAATTTCTTTAAAAAGGTAAGGATAGGTCGGACCGGCTGCGGGTTATCCAAACAAGAGTCGGGCCATCAAAACTAAATTTAAGTCTGATTATTTTCAATTTAATTAAAATTTAAGTTTAATTAGTACAAATAAAATTTGATTCAATAATTTTAGAATAAAATTTGTTATCATTCGTACTAAAGCAACTATTTTATCATCAATTTAACTATTTTTAGGGATTTTAAAATTTTAAAAAATATATAATTAGTGATTTAATTTTTTATTTAATATAAAATATTTTCCACTGCTTATTTAATTAAGCCCAAGAATATATGAATGCACAAATGTCTTGATGCGAAAACATACGTTAATTATCATATTATACGCCTAAACCAAAATAAAAAAGGATTAAAATAAAGATAGATTTAAGAAAGTAATTAAATATCTGAAAACTATATTTAATTTATCTTCAACTAAAAATAATAATAATAAATAATATCCTAAAGCTAAATACAAAACAGAAAAAATATAAAATATGAAAAAAAATTATATGACAGCTGATAAATTGTGAAAAAATATCGCGAGATCAGGGACAGCCGATAAATTGAAGAACAAGAAATCGTAAGAAGGTTGGAGTGGGACCCAGCAGGGATTTCCATGTGAGAAAAAAGATTAGGAATAAGGTACAAAACGGGGTCATATAAGACACGAAACGGAGGCTGTCGGGCAAAAATGAATCAAAACACTTCGTCACCTAATAATTTATAGCCACGTTGTACCTAAAACGAAAATTAGAACATCGATCCAGTTGAACAACCCTTTTGTCCGAATTGCCACGTAGACGGTTATCGGCGTGACACGTACCTACACATGGGATCACGTACCCAAAATGCTATGGTATGGTATGGTATTCTGAAATACGGTATGCCATGTATGGCCACCAGTTAAAAGAGTTGGATGCGAAGAATCTGTCATGAGATGGGCCCATATGATATGACACTTATTCGCTTTCAGAATTGGATCAGGCCTAATGAGTGTCTAATCAACAATCATCAGCTGTTTGTTTAGCTTAATTGTACTTAGTCAAGACAATGATGAGGGATTACAAGTAGGTCCAGGTGTAGTTAATTATTGCCACTTCTTCGTCCCAATCCCAACTAAATTAATCAATGATTTATGTACAGCCTAACCTTATCTTCTCTGCTTTTTTTTTTTTTGAAAAAGTATTCAACGTCACAATTAAAGTAGCATGTTCCAACTAAGCCTATTGGGACATCTAGTAGTTAATTTAGATAACAAGTAGAGTACTGTATTTACATGCCTTATAATCTATTTAAACGTAAAGGATTGAAAAATCCGTGCTTTTATTTTTCATTCTTCCAGTATCACTCACAACTTAATGATACTAGTTCTTGATCCATGAAATCTCTGCACTAACTAAAGACAATCTGTTTTCACCTAAACTAACGTGAAGTCGGATTGTATCAACCAATATAAGACTTCTTTAAATGCGATAGCTTTACCAATAAGAGGATTATAATTTGATATAAAAAAATCTGAGAGAAATTTAACAAACTGACATCTCTCTCCTCTTATTACTAAGCCATATGCCATAGTTCCCTGGTTATATTGAATTGCAGTATCAAAATTGCACTTCACAACTCCAACATTTAGGCCTGACCAACAGATAGCAGGTCCATCAGCACTTATTGTTAGACTAGATTTTCTCCTCTTCTTTCCTTTTAACATTTGACTTTCATATATTTCATATATCATGCTCTTTACAACATTCTCCCTAAAAATTAAATTGGTTTAATTAATTTAATTGTAAAATTTTTGATTTAGTTTTCAAATTTTGGTTTAATTTTGTTTACTAAAATTTGTTGTTAAAAATAGACCAGTTGATTAATTAATCGACTAATATTTATAAACTAATTAATTTTTATAATCCAATTAATTTTCATTTAATGGTTTCGTTTTTTAGTCATTTTCTAAATTCTTCAATATCTTTAAATCATTTTATGACAATTAACTACCGGTTGAATCTTTTAAACTTTAAACTTCTTGTCTTACCGATTTAACTTCTGGTTTGATTTTGAAAAAATTGTCCTACAATATTAAAATTATGATTCGTACATGAATGCATAATTATCTTTAAATTAGTAAATAAAATTTATTTAACTAAAATTTAAGATGATTTAATTAAATTTGAATTCATCAAACAAGTTCAATAATTTAACTAGGTTTTTTAGATGGGTTCCGTATTAAATAAAAAAGATTGAACTTTAAATTCATAAATTAAATTTTAAGTTGGACTTAATCCGATATTAAAAAAATATGTGTTGTAACTAGTTGACGAAACTCCTAAGTTATTTGATTTGGTTTAATAAGAAATTTATTTATTAGTTGGATGTGTCTATCATTTTACTATGCTAGATTCTTAACTAGGCACCAAATTTGTGGGCAAGAATTACAACCGCAGCAACGTTTTCATCATATTAAACCTAAAAATTTGTAGCTGAGGTTTGAAGCTAATATAAAACATACAAACAACTTGTTGTCCGGTTCTCCTATGAGAATTATATAATAACCTTAATTTTTATCCCATCGGATCGAACCGGCACTGGCAGATTTTAGGTACAACGGCAAACATGACTGTCCACCACTTGGAGTTTATTTTTAGTGGCAGAGTCCAAGTCCAAAAGCCCCACCTCACATGGGAGGCAGTGACATGATGACGATATAGCAAAGATCAAACGTTGTTTTCACAAATTTCCTTATTGGCCAACGGTACTATTGTACTCCACGAAAGACGTAACGACTAACGACGGCACGTCAAGTACATATACATAGGTCTCCAGGATTCAATAAGTTCCTTCACATGCAGCTACTCAGGTTTCTGAGAGCTACGACGAGCCTACCAGCTAAGGCCATGGCCATACCCAAGTCCAGAGGATTAGGACAGTGGTCTCCAATTTGGGCGCACGCTTCCTAAGGAAAATACTTTATTTAACACGATTCACGATGTTAAATTGATGATTGTTAATTTTTAATGTGTATTGTATATTTTTAAATAATAAATTTAGTATATTTTAATTTTGACCAATTATATTAAATTTCTAAATACATTTTTTAAAATGATTATATCTTTAAAAAATGCTAAATGTATGTTTTAAATAAATCATTTAACAAAACGTACAATAATAAAAATATAAATGACTTATAAAGCACATATTCAAATAACCAAAAAGGGGGCGCTTGGTTCATAGAGGGTAACGGGAATGGGAATAGGAATGAATATAGTGAGGAATGGGAATGGATATAATCATTATAATTATGGTGGTTGGTTAAGATGAAGGAATGATTACCATTACCATTGATAGT
>JAOTBA010000002.1:937185-965580 GCA_025629845.1 Erythroxylum squamatum
TTCATTGGTATTGCCACAAATTTGCTAGCTGAGCTCCAAGCTATTTTTCATGGCTTTTCTTTAGCATGGGCTCATGGTTATCGGCGAGTTATTATGGAGTCAGACTCTCTCGAAGCTATTCATTTAGTTACTGTCTCGTATTCTCACTCACACCCTTATTTAGCTATTATTGAGGATATCAGGCACATGATGAATAGAGATTGAGATTGTTCGATTTGTCACACCCTCAGGGAAGGAAACCAGTGTGCTGATGTCTTAGCAAAATATGGATCTTCTTCGTCGCAGCGTTGGCAGGTGTGGGACAGCCCAATGCCGGGACTTCGTCAGTTTCTGCAAAATGATGTTCTCTCTATTGCTTTTCTGAGGCGTTAGTACTCCTTTGTCTTTTCCTTTTCACCAAAAAAAAAGAAAAACATTATGGTCTCTACATAATTAGTTTCTGTGAAAATAAAGGAATTAGATTTTCTATTTTAGTTATAATATTTTTATTATATTCTATTAAACCTTATCTACATATTTATGTATAGCTCACATAAATATATGAATAAGATTTAATGAAAGATAATTGGAATAAAATAATTGTAATAGGTTTAACAAATTTGTTCGGGATAATATGTTTTTATTATAACAATATTTGCAAATTTTTTTAAAATAATATTATTATAATTAACTATATTACAATAATATTTGCAATGCAAATTAAATATTAATAAGGCATAATAAATTCTACAATTATCAATATTTTGAAATTTTTTTAATTTAGTACTTAAACTTTTAAAATTTTTAATTAAATGACTGCCCTTTTATAATCTTAATAACTTAGTCTAGAAAGTTAATTTTATTAATATTTTATAATTTAATTAAAGAAATCTTTTTATCTATAATATGTAACCGTTTATATAGAAAATTAATTACTAACTAATTATTTACATAGACTAAAACACCCAACTTATAGCCTTTTTTGGTACATTGAGTTGTTATTAATTAATAATTAATTTTCTAAGTGGAAGTTAACATATTATAGATAAAAATATTTTGTTAGCTAAATTAACAAAATAATTAATATTTTGAAACTAGTTGTTAAGGTTATAAAGTCAATACTTTAATTAAAAATTTAAAATTTTGAACATAAAATTGAAAATTTCTAAAAAAATTGGACATTTAAGAGTCTATTACTCCTATTAATAATTAGTATCAAATCAAATTGAATTAAACAATTTTAATGTAAATTATTTAATAAATTATAATTAATAGATATCTTCAATCTAAATTATTCTTAATAAATTATTAATTTTTAAAGATTAGATTGATTTTCAATTTATAATATTTTAAATCGAGAAGTTGGTAAGAGAGGTACATTGCTGCTTTCCAACCTATAATCTCTTTGAATTGAAAATGTCACAGGGAGGTAGCTTCACTATTTATTGTGACCCACAGGCCGCAATCGTTACCGATGTGATATTACCGCACGCAACGCTTAAACGCTGTCGTTCCCAGAAAAGATTGAACGCCTTGTCGTTTCGAGCGATACAGTCTCGGGCCTCAAATCGAAGTAAATTTTGGGAATGGGCGTACTTTTGCTTGGGCTTAAAAGGTCTAAAAATTCGGAGGGAAAAGAAACGCCATCAGGAAGAGCCCAGTTCGTCCCTCGAAAAACCCTAGTTCGAGTCGGGCTATATAAGGGACGGGAATCTATCAGTCTGTACTTCTATAGAGAAACCCTAAGGTTGAGTTCAGCATCTTCCGTTTCACAAAACAAAAGCTGTTTCTGTACCTGTTTTTGTATTCAATCGAAGCTTTTCGTGTTTTTGTTTTCGGAGTTTTGTTTCTTTGTCTCGGTGAGAAAGGCAAATGACGAATCGTTTGGTGGTAGTGAATACTCAAGTTTTTTCTTAGGGTATTGTGATTCTCACTGTTTTTGAATAGGAAGATCTGATGCCTTTCAATTCCTTCTGTTTAGAAAATTGCTCAGAAGCTTTGAGATTGGATTCTTTTGAGCTATTTTATATTTCCTTTTTATTATTTTATTTGGTGATTTATTTGAATTAGTATTTAGGTTCAAAGCCAATGACGATGATTTCTTGTTTCACTGAAGCAAGTCTTTTGAGATTTGTTTGATTTGATGAAACAGATTCATTGAACTAGGACGGTCTGAGGCTAATTTCGAAATTTCATCTTTTGATTTTTGGTTTTTCTCTTTATAATGAATTTACTGGGAAGCAGAGCAGATAAGTATTGTATGCGTGTGAATGACGAGAAGCACAAAAATCACAGTTATCCCTGTCTGATTCGATATGCTGATTGTTTGTGATCTGACACACGTTTTAAATATATAGCATTTATTGCCCAGCTTTGATGTGTTTGCATTTTGCATTTATAATTTTTTAATGCATCTGTATTTCTAATTGGGTTTAATCCTTGATTTTGGGTAAATATTTTTATCCAATAAATTACGAGAAATTGAGTTGAATAAACCAAAACACGTTTGACTAGTCTCGACACATGTTGCCTCTCCTAATTACTAAATAAAAATTGATTTTATCAAAATAATATTTTATTATTTATTAATATATGATAATCATTAATATATACATATATATATATATATAGAAACGGAAGAAAGTTATTTTTTTAGATGCTTGAAACGATAGCTTGTAAATTATGTTAATAGGTATTTTATACCTGACAAATCTTGTACGACATGCTTGTTATCGTAAGTCTTGACCACCTCTTATCGGCATTAATACTCATCATCAATTTTTTTTTTATAAATAATTTGTTTTAATTAGTTATTAAGCTTTTTTCATAAATAGTCTAATCTAATTGGCTATTTATAATTAAAAATTTTGATGATTATTAATTATTAATTATTAAAAATATTATTTTGATGCATGAACAATACAAAGGTAATGACAGTTTACAAAACTACAAAATACAGCATTCACAGCAATAATATGTCACCTTACCCTAAAATACATATAGAACCTAATAAATTATGAAACCATTATAATAATTTAGGGCGTATTTTGTAAATTATTGAATCCAAAGGATAGGGATCTTTCCCAAAAAAAAGTAAACTTGAATAAATATTTTATTTTAACTATGTGGTATTAAATAAACAATAAAATGAAAGGTCTATTTTCTCTTTATAGGAAGATGATTTCAATGTGATTTTAGTTGGACATTACATATTCATTATGTAACTACACATTTAAATAGTAATTTTCACTCAGAAACAAAGAAAAATTGTAGTCCGCTTTAGATGACATATATTATACGAGAAAGTTGACACCTACACTCGAAGAAGTTCAGCACAATACAAGAAACTCTTTACAATTACTATAGTTAATAGATGAAAATGTTAAGAAAGCACACACCCCCACTTTTCTATTGTTCAACTCTGACAAGAACAACAACAATTTGCTGGGAACACAAGCATATGTGCTGGGTGTCACCTACCTCATAACCTCCACAGCAGCTAATGGCAAAACGTTATTTAGGAATAAGAAAAATGGAGGATACATACAGCATACCTGAAGACTACATGCCGATATCGCGGTTTCTCTATTCATCTGACAACGATGCTTTCCCTGTTCTATTTGATTGTGATGTAGCGATTAGTACCGTGCTTTGCCCAGTGTTCCTTGAGATCAACTGGATTTGAAAGGTCATGGCCTTCGGCTGCGAGCCGGCTAAGCAGTTTACTATAAGCACTTCCACTCATCTTTCTTCCACCTACACGAGCATGCCGCTTGTTTGGCACTGCAGGCAGCGGGTACACGGACAAAGTGGTTGTGCAACATGAAGATTGCCATCCACCATTTCCCCATTTGTAGCATTGCCTAAAGACTCCTGTACAAGAGCACACTGGCGCAGGCATGGTTGACTCATCATATGCAATCTGATTCAACCCCAGGTCTTGACTTTTCCAATCAGATTTAGATGCTACCATGTGTTTGTTGGAGTCGTCGCTTCCACCACTCATATCCTCGTTTTTCCACTCGTGTGACTTGCTAAACATGATCTTATTGAGATCCTCGCTTTCCTTCTTAACCTTCCGTGGAGATTTTGAAGGTTTTTTATTAGTTGGTGGGATCTTGGCGTCCTTTGTTCTTTTACCCCGGCGTGACTTAGCAGCATCAGAAGCAACAGGCACTACTGGAACAGCATCACTGGACTGCATTTCTCTGGTACCGTACTCAGTTTCATTCATATGGGGCAAATGATTTGCATTGTGTTGTGGGTGATGCATGTGTCTCACTCCACGTGAGTTTTGGCATCCTGGTGGGCAAGAGGACATATTACCACCGACCAAGGAGTTCTCTCGATATTGAAGAGCTGCAATAGCATTATCTCGCTCCATAAATGCATTATTTCGCTCAGCAATAGCTGAGTCTCGCTGGAGGAATGCCATGTCCCTTTCTGCAATTGCTGCCTTCTTCTCCGAAAGAGCCAAATTTCTCTCATGAATGGCAGCATCTCTTTCAGCTATGATGCCCATTATCTGCTTCATTGAAGGCTGAGGTTGCATCAACCACTGCAACATTAACGGAAAACAATCATAAACAGCACTCTCAGGCAGAACACCAGCACTGCATAATTTTCAAATTAATACAGCACTCCTCGTCAATATCACTCTTAAACTTTTGTTCCTCCAGAAAGTTGTACATAAATACCTGGCCCTGTGCTGCTTTATATTGATCTACTTTGTGCCTTCCATTTTCACGGTGCCCACCATCATCCATTTGACTCCACCGGCAGCAACAATAGCATATAACACTAAAACTGGAATGATTACAATGCTCAGTCAACTGAGCATTGAACAATTACAAATGCAATTCACAAAATGATACAAACAAATTGTTTGAAGGGCATTCTGTACTGGAAAACGGAACAGATCTATATTAAAAGTAGAACCAACACAGAATTAGCAAAATCAGTTATAATCATAAGTAAAAAAACCCAATCTCTTGTAAGAATTAGTGTACAGAAACCAAATTCATGCAAAAGTAGACAAGGTACAGGTCTCTTAATGTATATGGAACATGCACAACTTGTGGCACCAAAGTGAAAGATATTACTCATATATAGCATTAGATGTGAGCAGATACGTGGTGCAACTGCAGTAGCTATAGTTTCAGGAAACTAAAAAGCTGCCTTTATGTATTAATAAAAGCACTTACTGAGAATGCAAACATAATAATCATGTGCATTGCCAAAAATGTCAACCTAAGCAACCATACAAAATTCTCCAATTATTTAATTTACTTATAAGTCATCTACCAATATAGTCTGAAGGAAAATCTGTTGCTGAGAATGAGATACCAGTCCCAAAAACAAATTCAAAATTTCTGAAATAGGCAAAGAGAAAACTAGTAACCAATATGAATGAAATGGACTAAGCTGTAACCAATATGAATCTACAACAAATAAACAATCAGGGGCAGTGGCAAAGCATTAACAAAAAGAAGATCATGCAATTTTATTTAATGCAAAAATATAGATGGAAGATTTCAGCCATTCCTACTATTTGCAGACCTTAGGGAATCTACAGCATATCACAAAGTTGCATAAAACATAAACCAAAATCAATCACAACCATCTGAATTGCCAAGAAAGCTGTTTTCCAAAGGCATGAACTTCAAAGGGGTTAAAAGAAGCAGTTCTGTAGCTAGCAGTTTTCATTTCTCAATTATCCTCAATAACGAACTAAACTCATAGCCAGAGGAAAATCTTCTCCCCCATAATTATGGTTGCTAGTACAGTCACTAAACACTGCTTTGGAGGCCAACGTTCACTAAATCCTACATACCAAAAGAGTCTGGCAAGTCTAAATTCCTTGAGCAACGGATCTCATGATACAATTTCCACCACTAAGCTCCTATTAACTACATAGACTTGAAACCATTATCAAGGACACTAATGTACAATGTCACACAGCATGGTTCAGCATTCAAATTTGAGGTCGATGGTCGGATTCTCGTGTCTCCATCCCATTGAGACGTATCATTAATATTTTCCCTGGTACTTATTTACTATAATTCACCAACTTCTCTGTATATTCATCAGCCAAAAGTCGCAATCCCAACTCAAAATTTGGATACGTACATCCTTAAAGCTATACATTTCCTTATTCAAACAGGAGTTATAAAATGAATTCAGCCACAAGAATACCACCTTCGTAACTCCTCATATCCCCAAAACCACTAACATCATTTCCCCAAACTATAGCTAAATTGAGCTGGTCTTGGAGACTATATATATCCAGTGAACTTGAAAAATTTTACTAAAAACCAAGTAATTGAGCGAATCAGCTACATAGACTCTCAATTACCTCGCTATACTTATCTCAACAGTCAACACCAGCTCTCTCCCTAGCTAAACAACACTAATCCCATATTACTAAATAAAGTCAAAGGGTAGAAGCACAAAGTGCTTCGTTCTAATCTATGAAACCAAAGGCTAAAAACCCATCCAAGCACCAACCGCAGAACACCGAAAACCCTAAAAATGGGACCCACCAAGCTCAATAAAGTAAAAGCACCACTAGCAGCACGCCCGAAAGCACCAAACCAAACACAAATTAGAGAAACATAGATCGAAACAAGCTCAAGGAGATGTGAATTGAACTTAAAACCCACTCAAAGAACACCAATAACACCAACGACTACTACGGCCGGTACAAAGAGACAACAACAACGATCGCGTAGCTGAAACTACAGAAAACCGGTACAAAATTTGATGGATGTGAAGAAATAGATGCTTACAGCTAAAACCGAAGAGAGTTGAGAGACATTAGAAGCCGAAATTGAAGAAGAGGATGTGAAATCTATGTTTTGCAATCAACGAACAGTAGAGGAAGAACAGGGGCAAAGAATTGTAGTTTACTTTTTTCCTCAATAGGTGTGAGGGACCAGAGCTAGAGAGGTTTTTACCTGTCCGTCTTTGTCTTCTTGTCTTAGTGTATTTTCTTTTTCTGTTTTTCCGTTTATTTTTTATATTTTTTTAATTTATTTTGTGTCAGACTCTGCAAGTTTTCATGATCCGTACACATTCGTGTCAGGTAGATTAATTATCCTATTTTTATTCCATTTATTTTAATATTTTAATTTTTTTTATGAATTGTAATGAATTTGCCCATTATAACGCTTTAACCTTTTTTAATTGGATAGTATTTTAATTGTACTTAATCAATAATTATTAAAAATTCTAAAAAATAATTTGAATTAACTAACTTTTTAGGTTATTTTTAAATTTTTAGTCTAATTTATTTAAACAATTTTTAAAAATAATTTATTTATTAATTAATACAAATTTTCTTAAATTAATAAATTCTTATAAACTAAAATAAATCAATTAAGTTTTATTTAATAATTTATTTTTTTAATTAATTTCAAAATTTTTAATAAATAAAGACAAACTCTTCTGATCATAATTTAAAATTTTAAAATTTATTTAATTTTTATACGATTTTATAACTGATTAATACAAGTTAAATTTTTGAACTTTAACTTTTTTATTTTACCAGTTTAATTTTAGATCAAATTTTTAAAACATTATATACGAAAAATCAAGAAACCATTCTTTTCCGTGAGCTTGAAATACCAATTGCGTGAACTTCCCAATTGGTATTTCAATTTAAATACCAAAAATACAATTTTACTTAATTTAATTATTTAAAATATAGTTTGAATTTAATTTAAAAATTACTTAAATTGATTTAAAATCAAGTTCTAATAACTAATTAGTCTGAATCGATTAAAAATATAATTTTAGACTGTTTTATATTTATTAATTAAATTTAAATTAGTTTAAAATTTACACTACAGTACTACACAACATTAGCTGAAATTGATAGGTTGGCTGGAGAGAGAGTTTTCGGCATTAGTAATTGCCACGACCACGTTGCTGTGCTCCACTCACTTCTACATCCACGTGCTGTCTCCATTAAAAATCACGTCGAACCCTTCGCCTGCGGCCTGCAGACCACAGTCCAATTACTCAAAGCCTTAAACCTGTCGCATTACACAACACAACCAGTCCTATTCCATGTCCAACCAACTGTCGAAAACAACGCATCGTTCACTCATCAATGCATAATATACGAACACATGCGGGAATACCCTGAGTTCTATTGGAAGATTTTTAGTCGTGAAATTGTAAGATTTTTGTTTTTTAAAATTTTAATTCTTTCAAACTCAAGTTAAAACGTGAATTTAATTTCAGTAAAATTGAAATTAATTCGTAGACTTCAGGGTCAGGTAATCCAAGATTAGGTTATGGTGAAAGAGCAAATCGCGAACGACGACGTTTGATGTGCATTTTTTGGCTGGTGGTGGCGGTGGATGCACGCTAACGACCATCGATCCATTCGCCGTGATTAGTAACCAGCCGTTGATGCGTTTTCTTCCGGTGGACTCGATCGGGTCCCATGTGATGACTTGGTTAATGACTTTGCCCTTTATAATGACTTGCAACGGACCAATCAGAGACAAGAACACGGCTTAATGTTAATGGTCAATAAACGTAAAGCTCTAAACCGACTTGGTTAATGACTTTGCCCTTTATATAAATTCAGTTGTTTGACATTGTCAGTCATTATTCGTAACAAAGTCGTATTTGGAGGTTAACTTCTTAGAAGGTCAAAGGGCTAAGAACCACCTTCACGCTATCTGTAGATCGTCTCTCGTTTTCGAAGGGTAAGGATATCTCTCTGATTTTGGGTTGCTTTTAGTAGTTCTGAAACGTTTGATTCATGTTTCTGAACGAAACTCTTTGTAGACTCTTTGCATAATTTGTTATTTCTTGATCGTGAAAGATATGGCTCGTACAAAGCAAACCGCTCGCAAGTCTACCGGAGGAAAGGCTCCGAGGAAACAGCTCGCCACTAAGGTGCGTCTTAATCGCCGTCCTCTATTGTTGAATTCTTTTGGCGTGAATTCGGCAGGAATCATATTGGTTGTTGCTCTGAATTGTGAAATTAGGGTTTCTTGTTTCAATTGGGGTTTTATCCGATTTTTTCGTTTGATGTAATTTTTCATATACAGGCTGCTAGAAAATCTGCTCCAGCCACTGCTTGAGTTGAAGCATCGTCTAGAAAATTAGAAAATAGCCTCATATTAAATTAGGAATCTCTTAAGCAGGTGGCTTCGCCATTTTCTTGACCCACAGACCACATTCGTTACTACTCAAATGTTGACATCACTACTTGCAAATACTTAAACACGATCACTCTTGTCTAGAAAAGGCTTGTAGGTGTCACCATGGTAGCAAGAGAATAACATGATTTCTTGTCTCAGTAAAGCAAATCTTTTTGAGATTTGTTTGATTTGATGAAACAAATTCATTGAACTAGGACGGTATGAGGGTATTTTGATTAATTTCTTTTTTATTTTTTATTCGAGGATGGTTGTGTGTGTGAATGATGAGAAACAAAAATATCACAGTTATCCCTGTCTGATTCATTATGCTGATTATTTGTGATCTGACACACACGTTAAATATCAAGGATTCGTTAGCTGATCTTTGATGTAGTTAAAGTTCTTTCAAATTCATTATCACCCCTAATTCAAGTTTCAATTAGGGTTTGGTCTGATTTTGTTGTATGATCTAATTCATAACATACAGGCTGCTAGAAAATCTGCTCCAACCACAGGTGGAGTCAAGAAGCCTCATCGTTACCGTCCTGGAACTGTTGCTCTTCGGTAAGTTTGCCTGAGTTGATATTTCTTCTTGTAATTGTGCTTTTTCCCCATATAATGGCTCTCATAAGATAAAATGTTAATTACAATTTATTTTTGATGTTTAACAGTGAAATACGAAAGTACCAGAAGAGTACTGAACTTTTGATCCGCAAGCTGCCCTTCCAGCGTTTAGTACGTGAAATTGCTCAGGACTTCAAGGTATAATGACTTTGTTGTTGCTTTCCTTCGAATCTTATTTCTTGGTTAATGGGTATTTGGCGAAATTATTGATTCTTCGAATGTTACCAGACGGATTTGAGGTTCCAGAGTCACGCAGTGCTTGCTCTTCAAGAGGCTGCGGAGGCATATCTCGTTGGATTGTTTGAGGACACTAATCTCTGTGCAATCCACGCCAAGCGTGTGACCATTATGCCCAAGGATATCCAGTTGGCTCGCCGTATTCGTGGTGAACGTGCCTAAGCAACAATTTGATCACTTGTTGCTTATAGTTAGGTTTCCTCAATATGTACTTAGAATTACTGTTGACCCAAAAAAATAATGTCTAATTAGAACCCTTTAGTGTTTTGAAAATTCTGTTCGGTTTATTCTATTCTAAATTGTTATGGTTATTATATAATCTTAAAACTATATTGTTATGTAAAGACAATAAGTACTCTTCTAAAAGTCATACGCTACAAGTGATTGAATGCTTTTCAGCCTATTGTTTAAAGTCGTCCGTGAGATTAGGGTTTCAGTTGCTATAAACTGACCATTATCGGCGTGTTCTATTTTTCATTTTCTGCATCATCTTTTTTGATCTATAGATTTTCAGTATTGTTTCAATGTTAGTTGCTTATGGAATCGGCTAAATGGGTTTAATCGCACATAGTTCCTCTTGGGAACAGAAAGTGGTTTCCAGGATTTTATCTGTGCGTATATCAAACTGAATCCTTTCTGCTTGAGCCTCTCCCAAGTTTTCTTAGTGGAGACGTGCTCCAATGTTATTGGATCACATTTTTTCCCAAAATTTTTATCCTTGCTAGGCGGTAGTGTTTGGTGGTGCTTGGTAAGGGGTATGAGAATAAATCAATGGGAATGAAATGAATGGTAATGGTTGGCTGTTTATTATGATTGATTGAAATTTTTTCATACTCAAATTTAAGGTAATGGTTCATACCCTCCATGTATGGGAGGAATGGGTTTGATTCTTACCAACACTAATTTTTCAAGAGCTATTGAAAAGGAAAAATCGCAATATTCTTGATTTTAAATATTTTGTCATTATAATTAAGGTGCATAAGTTAAAAATAATTATTTAAAATATATTTAAAATTTGCTATAAACAAAAAATTAACAAATTTTTATTTCTTAACATTGTTAACAAATCAACCACCATCAATAGTAATGGTAATTATTCCTTCATTTTAGCCAACTATCATAATTATAATGATTATATCCATTTCCATTCTTTACTATATTTATTCTCATTCTCATTTTTATTGTCCTCTATGAACCAAGCGTCCCCTTAATATTGTTTAATGGATGTGTGTATTAGGGGTTCTTGGTAGATCCCTTGTTACCAATTTATTTTTTAATACAATTTTAATTTCTAAAAAAAAGTCTATTGAATTAAATGAGATACACAAATGCGAATTGTTTAAACTAAATTAGAATTGATAATAGTGATGGTCGAATATCACCAGTAATGGTGGATTGGGAATGATCTAGATAATTAACATGGAGGAAAAAACAAATACTTAGTAAATAAAAAATGAAATAAGTAACAAAATAAATAATAATAATCCTAATTTAGCTACTTAGGAAGAAGCTTATGCTAAATTTTAAGAGGCAAGTATTATAAATTTAAAAGTTTTAAGTTAAATAATAAATGGTTTGTCTAATGCAGAGTATCCGGTTGACTATATTTGCAGGTTATTGTGTCAATTCGAAGATTTGATTAGGCTGAATAGATTTGAATTTAAATGTTTTTTGTGGTTGTATTAGTAGCACTAATTAAAAATAGAGAATATATATTAAATTTATAAAGATTGAAATACTTATCCGGCTCTTCACCAACCAAACATAACTAATTAATTCGGAAAATTATCATTGTTTTAAAAAATTATATCAAAAATTAGACTAATAAAATAAAAAGTTTAAGTTTAAGGTTTAAAAGATTTAATTAATATCTTTAATAATTGAATAAAATGAAAGAATTCTTACCTATAAAAATTTAAAGTTTAATTAAAAATTATTAAATAAAAATTAATTATTTTATAAAACTGACTGATTAATTAATTTTAACCACAAAATTATTAAAACTCAAAAATTAAAAATTAAATCAAAAAATTCACAGTTTCAAAATTTTTAATATAAAACCAATCAAATGGTTGACTTTTTAATAGAAAATACTTACTTAACGTGATAATCAAAACTAAAACTAATTAATTAAAGTGGTAAATGTATCTTGCACAACAAGGAGCAAAGTCAAACTTAACGTAATTGACTTCAAAAAAGCATCTCCAAGAAAAATGACGTCAGAGAGTATGTAAACAAGGGAAATGTTCCGCTACGACCCAAAACTACTCAAACACAAAACCCCAACCAATAAAAAAGATTTTAACAACTAAAAGCCAATCAACGTGAAAGGTGCGTTTTACGCGCCATCACCTTGTCGGCTATTCTTCGCGGCGTTTCTATTTCCAGGTTCCTCTACTTCTTCGTATAAATGTGGTGTTCATTAGATTTGTATGGTTCAAAGAAGAGCCAAAACCTCTGGTAAAAAAGAAATTGATTGTATAAAATTAGCAATCTAATTGGGTTATTGTGAATCGCAATTGACTCTAGTTCCTAGATTTTTGGGGTTGCTATTTTTGGTGAATTCGATTTTGTATGACCCCTCCTCGGCTACGGTGTTTCAGCTCCTTATCCAGAATCATGGCTGAAGAGCTTAGGTCATCTGCTCCTACTGCTTCCTCCGGTAAGACATCAGCTTCTTCTACGTCGTATTGGACCAAAACGAGAGCTTTGTGGCCCTCTGTTCTCCGGTGGATCCCAACTTCCACTGATCATATCATCGCTGCCGAGAAGCGCCTCCTCTCTGTAGTCAAGTAATTAGTCAATTCTTTCATTAATTTCATTCATGGAAAGGATAAGCAAATTCCTTATTAACTTCTTGTTATTGGGTTTTTTAGGACACCGTACGTTCAAGAACTGGTGAATATAGGTGCAGGTCCACCGGGGTCGAAGGTGAGGTGGTTTCGGTCAGCGAGCAATGAGCCGCGGTACATTAATACCGTGACCTTCGATTCCAAGCAAGACTCTCCTGTGCTTGTCATGATCCATGGTTATGGTGCTTCTGAAGGTTTCTTTTTCAGGAACTTTGATGCTCTCGCTAACCGTTTCAAGGTCATTGCCATTGATCAGCTTGGGTATGTTCTCAACGAATTTACTCTCTAATAGTGCTTGTTCAAGATGCTTCATCCAATGATACCCATGAAAAACTTCTGGCCCACATTGCCAATTGTTGATTTATTTTGGCGTTTCATTAAATTCCAATGATACTCTGCTCACTGTTTCTTACAAATTTTGGTAACAGATGGGGTGGTTCGAGTAGACCTGACTTCACGTGCCGAAGCACTGAAGGTTGGGATAGATTTTACTTTGTTTAGATTTATGATTTTCCCGAGTAATATGGCAAGTGCGCGCTTTGTTTCTTGCAATTTATAATATTTTGTTCATTTCACATTATTGATGTTGTAGAAACTGAGGCATGGTTTATTGACTCCTTTGAGGAGTGGAGGAAAGCGAAAAACCTCACTAATTTCATACTACTCGGGCATTCTTTTGGAGGATATGTTGCAGCTAAATATGCACTCAAGGTGATTCCTTTGCCCTTAAAAATAAACAAGATGATGCCATTTTGATAATTTCTATGTCACTTACTTTAGTTATTATATCTATGCTCTAGCATCCTGAGCACGTTCAGCACTTAGTTTTAGTTGGACCTGCTGGATTTTCATCAGAACAGGATCATAAGTCAGAGTGGCTTACCCGGTTTAGGGCAACATGGAAAGGAGCTGTCCTAAATCATTTGTGGGAGTCTAATTTCACTCCGCAAAAGGTTGTCAGGTATATATGGCATTCCTAGCTTTCTTGACATAATTCTGAATTTTCTTGAACGATCAGGCAGGTGTCTTTGGGACTTCCATCATTCTGGATTACCATTACATAACTACTATAATGTCATCCATTTCAGTACATGAAGAGCACTGTTTAGATTCTGAGCATTTTGCTAGCGCTGTTTATTTCTTAAAGAGTTAAATTATACTTGGTATTTTAGTGTTGCCTTGTATCAGATTCGAAGTTACCCTTTGACATAAATTCCCTTAGAATCAGAGTCATATCAACTTCCTTGTTATGGTTTCTGTAGGCTTAACATTTTATTGGTCCAGTCATGCAATTCGTGTAAAGTTATAGAGGTTAATCTTTTACCTTGTTTCCATGTAGTTACATGCCTAGTAAACATCTAATGGAGTCTGATTTTGAAATTACGTGAAGCTGCCTTTACCTTCAAGTTTATGATATTGCCTTTATTTGCTTCATCCCAGAGGTTTTGGTCCTTGGGGCCCAGATATTGTACGAAAATATACTTCTGCTAGATTTGCAAGTGGTGAAGGACTGAATGAAGACGAATCCAAATTGTTAACAGGTCCTGAAACGAAGTTGTCTGTGGGCATATGGCATATACGTTGATATCTGTATCTGATTTTTATTTCTCGTCCTGCTTTCTTAATGCAGATTATATTTATCATACTTTGGCTGCCAAAGCTAGTGGAGAATTGTGTTTGAAGTACATATTTTCTTTTGGAGCTTTTGCTCGGATGCCTCTATTACAAAGGTTTGATAATCCTCGTTATCCATAATTATCCTTTCTTGCTATCTTGCACTACTACTTCCTTTTTGACTGAATCCTTCCTTTGCTCCCTATTATCTATTTATTTGGCATAAGCATATCAGTTTACTGGCATGATCAAAGGAAGTACGATACCTGCATCTTAAAGAGAAATTTTGACGAACTTTACTCACCTATAAGCTATTCAATCAGATGATTGCTCATATTTACTCTTTAAGGTGTCGCAGGATGTTCTTCATGATGTTCATTACCTTTATCGTTGTATGCAGTGCATCGGAGTGGAAAGTTCCAACCACATTCATTTATGGATTCTCTGATTGGATGGACTATCGAGGTGCCCAAGAAGCTCGCAAGAATATGGAAGTGCCCTGCGAAATTATTAGAGTTCCCCAGGTCTCCGCTCTCTCTCCATCTCTCTCTTTAAACACGCCTTTTCATAGAACATGCTGCAAATGATATGCATACATTGACTGATACGCAAGTTTTTGCATGATTAGGGTGGTCATTTCGTCTTCATAGACAACCCAGGTGGGTTTCATTCTGCTTTGTTCTATGCGTGCCGGAAATTTTTTTCGCCTGATCATTCTACAGAGTCCCTTCCTGAAGGTCTGGCATCAGTTTAGTTGATGATTCTGTATATTTTGAGTAGTTTACTTGTACCTCTTATTCAATCACGATTGATGTTAGACATTCTTTTTTATATTGTATACAAAGCCCTATCAGATAAACTGCATTCACGAATGAAAAGAAGTGTTTAAATGTGAAGCTATTGTGGTGAAAACTTGATAATTATCAGAAACCATTGCATTATGTGTAACTAATGCTATTGAAGCAAAACAAGTCTTGAAAATGTAGAAAATTGGTGTTATAACTCCTTTAATTACAAGGAATATGCAATGACCATTTATGGTTTACAAAGTATTCCCCTCTTGCTTTTGGGGACTCTTAAAATTACCCTCTCCTTTCAATCCCTAATGGGGTTGATCATTATCTCCCAATACAAGGGTTAGTGAGTTATTGCCTTCAAATTTAACATAAATGAGATGGGACACTTAGATCGATCCTCTTGAGTTGTAGTGAAACTTAAGAAGTTTGAAGGTGATTAGGTTAATGGGTGAAACATTAATTGCCATTTCTAGTATCTTTTCAACACAACGGAAAACACTGCTTTCAGAAATTTTCATGCCACGTCAGAAGTTCAATAAAAGATCACCATCCTCCACTATTGGACCTTTACTTGGGGATTTAAGATTTGGGTTTTCGGCAATTTTGTTATCTAAAGAGAAGAAACATCTAATCTAATCGAGAGAGCTCATCTTTGTTCGTTCTGAACCACCTTCATGGATCGCATCCCAGATCCTCTGTCTAGTTTTACTCTGTCTTATTCTGTTTCATGGAATCTCAGCCATTTATTTTGCAGGACCCGCGCGGGTCTTATGCGGGTCCCACATAAATAAATGGCTGAGATTTATTGGACACAATAAGACACCATAATATTGGACAGAGGATCTAGACTCCATGGATCGTACTGTGGTCGAAACAACTGCATACTTTAATCATACTCCATGCCACCAAGTCAATCTCATTTTTATGCTAAAAACAGAGTACGTACTTCAAGCATACTTATGATATATATATATCTTAATGATCTATTGTGTTTGAACCTGAAACCAGTACCATCCCTTTCCTATAAACACTACTTATGTATCTTATAAATTATAGTTCAAAATATCAGACTCGACGTAACTGATATTTACAAATTCAATGTGTTGTCACCTGCCGATCTGTCATTTTCTCTTGTCATTCCAAGTATAAGTCTTTAACATGAAATGTTTAGATTAATAAGCAAGCAGCCAGTTCTGGAAACAAGCAGCAGATGATCAAAGAATAAAAAGAAGATTTCACTAAGCTGAGATTCCGAGCCTTTCAATTTACAGAAAACAGAAGGTAAACTTTGCACCTTACTGGTTAACACAGTCTGTTCTTTACAAGTGGTTATTATTTAGGTTACAACAGGGAAGATACATTGTCTCTCCAGCTTGAAGATTTCAGACCAACAGGTGGGGTTAAAAAGCTGAGTCCAAAAAACTCCTTAGGGCAATGGCGTGGCTCTATGATTCCTGCCAACTGTGCGACGAGGACAGCACTTTCCCTGATATGTTTCATGTCCTTTGTCTCAGTCCATAAATGGCATGCCAATTGTAGGCTTCTCTGCTTTGTGTCTAGTTTGATATTCCACTTCTGGTAAAGATCCTCCCTTTCTTTTTTCCCGTATTTCTTCTGTAATTGCTTGGCCAAAAATTGCCTTTCTCGATTTAAAGCCTTCAAGCTGTAGTCACCAAGAAAAGAGAATCAGATTTCTGGTGGGCAGCAGAGAAACTATTTTGAGTACTTTGCTTATGAGTGCCAAGGTGTAGCAGTTAATTACAAGGACAAAGAAGTACCTTGTGGCTTGTGAGACAATTTGGCCATCTATCATTGCAGTAGTTCCATTAGAAGCTATGTCCTTCAAGAAGTACAATCTTCTTAGCTCAACCTCCATGTACACATTGTCTGATTGGTCACCCTTGAAGGTGAGGAAGAAATAGCTTCTATGTACCAAGGGCACATTGCATCTAGCCCAAAGTTCAATTATCCTTCTTCTGTACTTATCAAATCTTTGGGGCCAATCACTGTGGTGCTGCCTCACACCACGCACTTGTTCTCTTAGAAAAGACAACGTGCCTCTCCTTCCATCACTAGTTCCAGTTTCCTGCAAGTGATTATCTTGCTCAGTCCAATTCCAGAGGGGCTAAGGTGCCCAAAATTTAAAAAAAGAACGTATTTTCGAAGTGTTCAAATTATACAGGACTTTAACTGAGTTGATGAATAGTTAAAAACTGCGATCCTCAAATTGTTTATGAGAAAAACTGAGCTAATATGACGTTGAATCTGCAGATAATTAACCATTTGTCCCACAACTTTAGAATAATGTTAGAACATGCTGAAAAAAGAAAGCGTGTGTGGCTTATCATCTCACCAGAATATCGCTGATTGGCGTTAATGGGTTGAATTTGGGCATTTTGTTCACTCCTGAAGCAAGATCGAGCACACTTGTAGTATCGTCCACCTGAATATCGATTTCCTTGACAATTTCTTCCTCCACGGCAGCATTGCCAAGAGAAGTATCTTTTATTTCAGCATCAGCTTCTGCTCCAGGGAGTCTTTCCTCGAAGTCTTCTGGTCTTCCAGAGAAGTCCAATTCAGACACAGCAATTGGGGATTGCTCATCCTCGTCCTCGTTCCCAGGCCAAAAATCAGATGGAATAGTCATAAGAACTGATCTCTTGCTTTTGCTTCTAGTCCATGTTAACCTTTTAGAGTTTGACACAACTTCTTCAGAGGGAGTATACTGTCCTAATTGGTCGATGGTCTTTTGCAGTTCCTGAATTTGTTGCTTTAGAGCTTGGTAACAGTTATCTAAATCAATTTGCCTCAACTCCTTATCTTCTTCACTTGTGGTGGGCACCTGCCTTTCATTCACGTCCCCAGTTTCAGCTTCTTTTCCTTCTTCTACAGGACTAGGTAACAAGTCAGCTTTACCCTTCATAGTGGGTTCTTCCAGTTTGATAGATTGGACTTCCCTGCAAATATTTTTACATTCTTCATTTTTCCTATGAGCAGTGTCCTCCCAACCTGGACAAGGGTCGGGACCCATATACTTTGGAGTGCCGTCATCCAACAAAAAATTTTCTTTAGCAGCTTCTGGGATTTCGAAAATCTGATTATTGGAAGCATGCTCGTTAAGATCCTCAGACGTGAAACTCGTTGTGCGACCGCGAGAATGATTAATTCCTTCAGAAGATTCTGATGCCGCATATTCATATATTCTTAAAGATCGATCTTCTGCAACTGTTTTTAGCAAATCCTCAAGACGAGATTGAGCTATGTCACGTTGCCAAGTTAACTCTTTAATCTCTTTATCCTTCTGCAGCATTTTCAACGTGTAAAAGTCACAGTTAGGATTGCTCCAAATGAAATCCACGACATATGGTCAGATCGTTATTGCATTATACTCCAAAAACATTTCCCACTGGTTACGTTCGGGACAAGACAATGGGATCTACTCACCTTTGCAATGATTTGGTCTTTCTCTCTCAGTAATACAGCAGAATTACCAGCAGAAGTTGACATCAGGCTTGCCAATTGACTCTCAAGCCTAGCCAGCTCTTTCTGTAATTGCTTTACTAGGGCCTTATCAGACATCACCAAATTAACTTGTGCATTGATGGCGACCTCTTTAGCACAACTTGCAAAAGAAAGGGTGTTTTTGGATTGCTCAACGTGACAATGCGCAGGGCTTATAGTGCAAATGATTGCTGTTCTGGCATTGCCTCCCAAGGAGTTCTGTAGTATGCGAGTTAGCTTAGAATCTCTGTAGGGTACATGCCCATTTCTCCCTTTGCTGCACCAAATTTTATATGTAATCCGTTTCAAAACCTTAAATTTGTAGCCAATTATGGACGTTATTTTGGACTTCTCTAAAGAGCTAACAAGGAAAAGAAAATGGCTCACCTTAACTTGCGAATAACGGTCCCAAGGGTGAGCAAACTTCGATTTATGTGAGAGCCTTCTTTCAGTCTTGCACCAGCTGCTAATGTTTGAGAAGCACGCTCACTGCCCGCAAGATCAACAAAGTTCTGCAACAAAGTCAAAACAAGCGAAATATAAGCTTCATTTTGTGGTCTCAATAAGAGAAAACAACAATTTTTGGAAGACATTTGTTTTAAGATCTATGAACTAATAGCCATTAATTCCATACCACGGCAGCTGTAAGAGTGCTGCACTTTCCAGAGCTTAAATTTTCTCTAGAAGAACTTTCAACTGTCTGTGAAAAACCAAGAGCAATGAATGAGTATATAATGCCTTAATTGAGGGTAGGGAGGATGGAAACACTTAAAGCAAAAGGGAGGCGTACCAGTCGAAGAATCTGATGAGATCTAGAGCTTGTTTCGTTCAGAGATGTCTCTCCTATTAGCCTTTGAGCTGCAACAATTTTGAAGAAATCGAGCTAAGATGTTGTGATCTTCTTGAAGTGAAAAACAAGCACAGGAGGATTGGTGCAACCTTACCCTCACATATTGAAAGGAGCTCCTGTAGGTGGTTGCTATCTACCAGAGTCTCCTCCGTAAGTTTCTCAACAACAGTTCCTCTCTGTTGAAGCAGAACTGTGAATATACACCACAGAGTACAACACTCTGAAACCATTAAAACATATACCAAAACACTTACCTCAGGATCATCAAGGAGTCTAAGTGGGGTGGAGTCATGGCTAAGAAGGTCTCTAACAGCTTCATTGTAAATCTCCATTGCAGAAAATTTCAAGTGAAACTCCCTTTCTTTATGCTGCTATGACATAAATACCACACTTAAATGAAAAGAAAGAAAAAAAAAAGTGATCTAATCATATGAATTTTTCTGGTCAGTTACCTTTTCAATGTAATTATATATATCAGTTACTGCAAATTGGGTGATACCACTCATGGTGTACGTTTTCCCACTGCTCGTCTGTCCATACGCAAAAATGGTACCTATAACACACATTCAAGCAATAAAAAAAATCAAATTTTTTACAATCTCAAAACAAACAGGATTTACCTTGAATTAGATTCTATAAGAAAAACAAAATTACTCACAGTTCATGCCATTAAGTATGGAGAGAACCAGTTCTTTGGCTCCTTCATCGTACACCTGCTTCGTCGAGCATTCGGTGCCGAATACTCTATCTATATACACCCAAAAGCTAAAAATAAAAAACAGAGAAAAAGAAATTAAAAGAAAAAAAATAGATTGATTCACAAGAAATTACCAAATGTGTAGGCGGTAGGAAAGAGGGAACGCTCGGGCATGCTGGTCTTGAACACAATGGTGTTGTCGTTAATGCACTCCCAATCCAAGACATCGTTTCTGGAAATTTCTCTATCGTTCAAAGGCCTTAATCTAACCGAAACGAAGATCTTCTCCTCCGATCCTTGCGACTCGTGCACAGGAGATTCTCCTCCCATCAACATCGAAACCACGCTCATTTTTTATCTTTTTTTCTCTCTTCTTTTGGTCTAGCTCCTGTTCATGAATATTTAATTAAAAAAAAGATTCGAAAACGAATTAGTTTAGGTTCAAACAGTCCCGTCTTTCTCCCTCTGGTTTTCTTCGTTTTGGTCTGTTTGGTTGGTGAGAAAGTCAGAGAGAGAGAACGAGAAAGAAAATTCCAGGAACCGGAAAGTTGGTTCCTGTGTTTTTCTTTCTCTCACACTAACTGCCTTGTTGAAGGGCAGTTAGTTAGTTTATGAGTCTCTTGGAATGAATTAAGAGAGAAAATTCGTTAATTTTATTGATCGTTTCACGTTCGGCGATTTTCCCGCGCTTTTACGTGCGGAGCCAACACCTCTTTGCATGGCGGTTAGGTCTTTATCTTTTTTTTTTCCTTCATAATTCGGTTAATTATGTGTATAATTTATTTGTGTTACTCAAAAATAGGATATGGTTTCTCTTGTTTTACGGTTGCTAATTTAGGATAACTAATTTTAATATTAGTTTCAATTTCTTTTGTTTTTTCTAGACATTTTTTATTCTTCTTCTAGTATTTGCAATGAAAGACCATTCGCCTGTATACACAAATAATGGATGAATAGGACTGATTCAGGAGATTAGATCCTCTGTCGAAGCTTATTCTGTGTTATTGGGTCTAATAAGAAAATTACGTCGTTTTCTTCTAAATAAAAATAGCACAGTATTAAAACACTCTAATAAAAATAGGACTATTTTCATGTATGCAACTATTTAAAATTTGAAGTTAAAGCTTTGCCGCTCGCAATAGACTTACCTGGCTCGAGCGAGGATTAGTATGAGAGTGGATGGCTTAAAGGTATCTTCCCATAATTGGGACCCTCCTAAGACACCTCACGAAAAAAAGGATATTTTATTATTCTTATTCTTATTCCTGATTGACATTTTATTATTTATTATAATTAATTCTATTATGGTTATTATTATTAGTATTTTCCTTATTATGATTATTGTTAGTATTATTATTATTATTATGATTATGATTACGATGATGATTATTATTATTAGTCTTTTGTATTTTATTATTAGAATTAGTAATATTATTTTCATTTCCTTTTTATTATTTAATGGATTTAGTTTCATTAAGCTAGTTTGCTTTTATTATTGGATTTAGTAATATTATTTCTGGCAGTCTCGCGACTGTGAGCTCCACTCATTCTTATTCTTCTATTCAGTTACTATTATTCTTATAATTATTACATGATTTCATTATTGATTATATCAAATAATATTATTACATTCCTGATTTTTTTTTTTCATAGTAATATGGAATAAATTATATGCTTATTTTTCCAACTGTCTTATAATCAGAATTAATTTATAAACAATTTAAATTATTATTATAATAAATTTTATTATCATAAATAATAAAAACATTATGTTTCTTTAAACATTCTTATTATTTTAATTGCTTCCAAATATGATAAGTGCTAATTTAATATTTGTTATTATTATTCACCATTATATTATTATTAAAAATTACAGTGGTATAATAATTATTCTTATTAATTTAACTCTTTTAAATGGGCTTTAATGATTAATTCTCTACTTACTATTATTCTTATTATTAATAAATTTTAAATTTATTAATGATATTAAATAAAAAGATTAAATCCCCGAATGTAATTTAATTTTGGTATTCATAATAATAAGGAAAAATTATATGCTTATTTCAGCTAATTCCTTATAATCAGTTTTAATTTTTAAATTATTTGAAGAATTATAATTATAAATTATTATATAATAAATAATAAAAACGTTATGTTTCTTTAATCATTCTTATTTTTTTAATTGCTTTAAAAAATGATAAGTGCTAATTTTATATTCGTTATTATTATTCACCATTATATTTATTATTAAAAATTATTATGGTTATATAATTATTCTTATTAATTTAATTGTTTAAAATGGGCTTTAATTATTAATTCTCTACTTACTATTATTCTTATTATTAATAAATTATTTATTTATTCATCATATTAAATAATAAGATTACATTCCTGATTATTATTAATTTTGTTATTCATAATAATAAGGAAAAAATTATATGCTTATTATTGCCGGAATTATTAATACTTGTGCTAATTTTATATTCGTAATTATTATTCACCATTTTATTATTGTTAAAAATTATTATGGATATTTAATTACTCTTATTAATTTAACTGTTCAAAATGGGCTTTAATGATTAATTCTCCACTTACTATTGTTCTTATTATTAATAAGAACAATATTTATTAATGATATTAAATATTAAGATTAAATCCATGATTATTATTAATTTTGCTGTTGATAATAATAAGGAAAAATTATATGCTTCTTTTTCCTAATTCCTTATAATCAGTTTTAATTTTAAAATTATTTCAAGAACTGTAATTATTAATTATATAATAATAAATAATAATAACGTTATCTTTCTTTAATCATTCTTATTAATTAAATTGTTTTCAAATATGATAAGGAGATTATTCTTATTATTATTAACCATTATTATGGTTGTTTAATTATTCTTATTAATTTAATTGTTTAATGTTTTTGATATTTAATAATTTTCTACTGACACCTATTCTTATTATTAAAAATTTAATAAATTTTAAAAAATTATTAAATATAATCATTATATTGCTGATTCTTTTTAATTATGTTATTAATACGAATAAGCAACAAAACAATATTTCCAAATATCAAGTTGCTTTGGAGTTGTATAAAAAAGAACGTGGATTAAAAGGATGGAAAGTGGCCGATAGTTTAGCTTCTAAAATGGCTTTAAAACGGCGTCTGTGGTTAGGTTCCACAGACGCTGTCCATTTAAGGAAACCAGATCTTCTGTCCAGTTTGACTCTGTCTTATTCTGTCTCATGAAATCTCAGCCATTTATTTTGTGAGATCCACGTGGGCTCCATGCGGGTTCTACATAAATAAATGACTGAGATTTATTGGACATAATAAAACACCATAATATTGAACAGAAGATCTAAACTCCCGTTTAAGACGTGAGAGTTTAAATTTTAAGGATAAAACGGCGTCCGTCTTTGACAGAATAAGACAGAGGAAGATTCACCGGAGGATCTGCTCTCTTCTTAAATTCTTCCCAGATGTTTATGAGAAGGAAACGACAATAACTCCATCAGATGATCATTGCTGTACCTTCAATAACTAGACGTTGACCTGTTCACGTCTTCGCTGTACTTGGCAGCGCTTGTTTCGTGTTTGGCAGCATCCATAATTACGCGAGTTCTAGGTCGTCTTATCACCTACCTGTTTGGTGGTATACTTTTCGCCGTAGGTTCAGTCCTCAATGCCGCTGCTTTTAAAGTCTGGATGCTTATTGTTGGCCGTCTTTTTCTTGGTTTAGGTATCGGATGTGTAAATCGGGTAAATATTAATTCTGGAATTTAGATTTTCTGTCTAATATTACGGTATTTTATTGTATCCAATAAATCTCAGCTATTTATTTATGTGAAGTTCGCATGGGACCTGTATGGGTCCCACAAAATAAATAACTAAAATTTCATAAAACAGAATAAAACAGAGTAAAACTGGACAAAAAATCTGGGATGCTAATTCTGTGATCTTATCTTATTTATTGTAATAACTAATATGTCTTGTAAACTAAACTGTATTTTTTTTCTGTGTGTACAGTCTGTGCCAATTTAACTCTATGAGGTAGCTCCTCACAGGTACCGCGGTGCCCTAAACATAATGTTCTGACTGATGATTACAATTGGAATTCTGGCAGCTAATTTCCTCAACTATGGCTTTGCCAAGATTGAGGGCGGCTGGGGACGGAGGTTGAGCTTGGGTGGTGCATTGGTGCCGGTCGTCATCATTATTGGTTCTTCATTGATCCTTTCGGAGACACCCAATTCATTGATTGAATGAAATCACTATGAGGAAGCCAAAGCACAGTTACTTAAGCTCCGAGGAGTTCCTAACGTGGATGCAGAGTTCGATGACATTGTAAAAGCTAGTGAGGCTTCGAAGAAGGTCAAACACTCATGGAGAAACATCGTGCAGAGGAAATACAGGGCTCAACTTGTTATGTCTATTTGCATTCCTATGTTCCCACAACTTACTGGAATGAACGTTATTGTCTTTTTTGCCACTGTCCTCTTCAAAACCATCGGCTTTAGAAGCAATGCCTCTCTCATGTCGGCAGCCATAACTGGTGTAGTAAATTGTGTGGCAACTTTGGTCTCTATCTCCACCGTCGATAAGTTTGGGAGGCGAAGACTTTTCCTTGAGGGTGGCCTTCAAATGCTTATCTGCCAGGTTAGTTGTTAGTTGATGTTTTCTACATATGATGTTCAATTTATATCTTCAGTTTCTTAACGAGGTATTCAATATAATTCCTTTTTTTTTTCAAATACCTGTATAGATCATCGTGGCCTCCGCAATTGGAGTTAAGTTTGGAGTGAGTGGTAACCCAGGTCATCTTTCTAAGATGTACTGTGGTTTTGTGGTGGCTACCATATGCGTCTACGTTGCAGGTTTTGCATGGTCATGGGGACCTATGGGCTGGTTGGTGCCTAGCGAAATCTTACCACTTGAAATCCGATCGGCTGCGATGAGTATCAACGTGGCAGTGAACATGATCTTCACCTTCGCAATTGCTCAAGTCTTCACATTAATGCTTTGCCACTTGAAGTTTGGATTGTTCATTGTTTTCGGCGTCTGTGTGGTGATCATGAACATCTTCATTTACAAGTTCTTCCCTGAGACTAAAGGAGTCCCTATTGAAGAGATGACCATTGTTTGGAAGAAACATCCTTATTGGAGTAAATTCTATGACGGTGACGATTCCGGCGTTGAATTGCCCAGCAAAAAGAAGACTGAACCTGGATCAATTTGATTATTCTTTATGAATAAAAAAGAAATAAGCCAGAAATTTTGTTAGATATTGTATCGTGTCCGTGTTTTTATTTTAGTTTCTGTCCTTTGTTTTTTTTGTTAATTAGTAAGGTCTTTATTTTGTTTTTTCTTCACTATTTATTCTTTTGACTCTCTCTATATGTATGTGCCCCTCCGTTGATATCTGTTCATAACAGTTTCTAGTAGGTAATTACACATACTTGGTAAGTCTACGAGCTTTGGCTTTAAATATGAGGTATATTTTTAAATGTTGGCTATATGCGATGGGTAAATACTATAATCTAAATCTTATTAAAGGAAGCTTAGCAATTCTCCTAAGTTTTTAAATCCAACATAACCAAAGAAATGAATTAATAAAGTTACATAGAAATTGACCTAACTACTGCCTTATAGTTGAATCAAAATATATAAATGTGTATTTTATTTAAACTTGTGTCCACTATCTCTTACTAGGACAGGGCCACAATGAATGCTAAAATTTTAAGCTTTTTATGTTTGATTTACTCAAGTCAAATTTCGGCTTTCTAACTTTACTCGCAATATATTTACCAAAAAAAAACTTTACTCGCAATATGTAAGATTTGAATTCTTCTTTATATATATAAAAGAAATAATAAGAAGGTTTTTTTAATATGTTAAAATTTAAGTTTATTCGAAGATTTTCTACTGTTTATTCTAACGTTTTGTTTGGTTTATGTTATGGAAGTAATTTTAATTGACTCCTAAATAAATAGAATGATTAAATCTAATCAAAATTTTGTTAAATTAAGGTTACATGACACTTTTGATTTAGTGGGTCTCATCAAATATTATAATAACATTTAAAAACCGAAAAAAATCTCTATTTGATTAATATTTAGGTTTGTGGGTCAAATTATTTTCGGATAATCAATCTTAAAGTGTCCAACCTTTTGAATTTTTTTTCAGTCTAGTACCTAAGCTTTTAAACTTTTAAAACCTTAGCAGTTCATTTCAAACAGTTAGTTTTCATTAGTAATTTGCGAATTTGACTAACAAAAACTTTTCTTTTCATGATATGTAGATGTCTACTTAAAAAATAGTTGACTATAGTAGAGGGAATTACTTATCAAGAACAACAAAGATTCAGATAGTCAAATCAGTAAATTACTAAAACTAAAACTTTAATAAAATTAATCATAATATACCTTCAATCTTTTTTATTATCTGGATTGGTTTGTTTTGTGAATCTTGGACACTAATATTTTATGATCAAAATTTATATAGATAATTTATATATTTGCTAGACTAAGTGAAGTTCTAACTCATGATTTTGATAACAAAAAAATGTTACTGCTAATATGTTAATATGTGGAAGATCAATTTAATGAAAGAATAAACTGAGTAAAGGATTTAATTGGATCAAATGAACAGTTAAATGATAAATCAAATGAGTAAAGTGGAGCATATATCTTATTCAAAAGAGCTTCAATTGATTGGTTGATTTTGTAAATCTTGGACACTAATATTTTATTATTAAATCTTCTTACACATAATCTACTTATTTTTTATAACAATTGAGGTTTTAACTCATGGTTTTAGTGATAACAAAACATATTATCACTAGTAATTTTTTTTCCTTAGTGATATTAGCAAGTTAATATGTGAAATATCAAATTCAATAGAAGGATAAAATAAGTAAATGATTTAATTGAGCAATCAAAGGATAAATCAAATGAGCAAAGTGGAGTATATATACAATTCAAGAGAGTAAAGTGGAGTATATAAACTAAGAACAAGGAAAAATAAAGCACGTTAAGATGTAACAAACAATTATAATCTTTCTTGTTACCTTATTTTGGTCATTTCATTGAATAATGGATTCAATCATTACATGATATTGTCTTGTAGGGAATATTACATATACTTTCTGAAAATCATGAAAAATTTTAGAAAATTTTTATTGAAAAGCCTTTTGATCATGAAAACATTTTTAGGAAACTTCAAAAATAATTTTGGGTCAAGTTTTTTTCAAAAAAAAAGTTTTTAATCATTGAAAGAACTTAGAGAGTTGAAAATTTAAGTTTGGATGACTTAATTTATGAGTAGGTATTGTTTGACATTGTATGTTAGTCAGACTATTCATTGTCTGTATACTATATATCGATTGCATTATTTATTGACTTAAACACCATCTAAGAGCTAGCTGAAGGGTTATAACTGGTTAGCCAATGGTGGCTCTGAAAAGTTACAAAAAGCTAGATTCTATCCAATTAGGGGTTTGACCCAAATTAGTGGTTATCTGCGTAGCCAAAGGTAGTAAATAGCTAGCTAAATGTGTTAAAAGAATTAGTATTATAACAACAATTTTATGTGTCTAATTACTATTTTAGTTTATTTTGGGTATACTATAATTAAGATGTGGGAAAGACCTTTGTCATATTAGAGAATTACAAAGGCATTGAGAGTTTAGAGAGCATTCGAGTGAATGTGTGGATTGCATAGCACATAATGAGTCTTAATGCATTACTATTTTAGTTTATTTGCACTGTTTTAATCTTGCGTTGCTTTGTAAGCAGGGGTGGCGATTTCTGACGCATCCGACCTCGTTGCCTAGTCGGTTGTTTAAAGCAAGGTATTTTCCAGATTGTAATTTTCTCCAGGCTAGAGAAGGGCGGAATCCCAGTTTCATATGGCGGAGTATTTTTACGGCTCAGAACTTGTTGGGTCATGGAGCTCGGTGGAGAGTGGGAGATGGTAATTCCATCTCAGTTTTCAACGATCCTTGGCTGAATTGTGCTGAGAGCTTCTTTGTGAGGTCTGATCCGCTGCCTGGTATGGAGAATTTGAAGGTTAGTGACC
>JAOTBA010000002.1:982659-992705 GCA_025629845.1 Erythroxylum squamatum
TTAAATTAAAAATAAATTATCTTTAAGTTTTATCTAACATGTAATTATTATCAGTGATAAAAATATAACTACATTAATATTAACAATTAAACAGATTTTTATTTAAAAAAACATAAATAAAAAACTAAAAATAAAAACTGAAAACTAGAACGGAAAACAGAAATAGAACCAAACCAAGAATTATTTGACAATTGAAATAAAGGTCGCATAAAGCTTCACTCTTACAATTACAACGCCTCCTCTCCGTTTCACTCTTCCCACAAATAATATTTCTTTTCTCCGCAAATGGGCTCTCTAAAATGTAGTTATATTACAAGTTCGCACTTCAGCCCGTCCCAAGTTGTTCCTTTTTGGTACGACACCGACACAACCAAAAACTGCTCTTAGGCTTAAGACATGCAATAATCATGTTTTGTCATCCTTTCCGTGTGAAAGAAAAATCTTATTTTGTTCGAACACTACTACTACTCTACTTCTACTTCTAACTGCTGCAATGCAGTGCTCTTCGAAACGAACAACTACTTGCCATGAGAAGTACACGAACTAGTTCATAGTTCGATCATGACAACCTTAAACCAGAGGTCAGTGGTGCACATTTCACGCATGATTTTAGTGCTTATAATGGCATTAACACTCATGAAGGTATCAGCAGAATCTTCTTGGTGGCCATTATCACCAACATCATCCCTTGATCTTCAGTCCCAACCCATCCTAGATCGGAAGGAACAGGGAACGACGTTTGCGGAAGAAGAAGACTATGGCTTCTGGGATCCTACGCCTGGTTCAGGAGGAAGCTATTGGGCACCTATTCCACACGAAGAAGATGATTAGAGAGCTGATGTTGAGCCTAACTCTTCTGTCTTCGTCATCCCAATACGTTATCCAGTAATTGTAGTTTTTCTATTTATGCTTGCATGTAAAACAACTCCTCCGATTCTGCGTACCACGAGAGATGGCTAAGTAAAATCCATCTATAAAAGAACCTAGAGATGACACACCTGGTCTATTTATATCAGGCTCAATCCTGATGATACAATTCATTGAATAACTAGATTATTAAATTAATAAATAATATTTATTTACATAAAATTATTCACGTTTAAATGGCTTAAATTAATAACGGATAGGATAATTTAATAATTTGTTCCGACTAATAAAAAATGTAATTAAACAATTGAATATCATTTAAAAATAACATATGATGTTATTTTAATTATACTTAATAAAATAGTTTTATTTTTTAATAATATAATATAATATAATATAATTAATTAATTATTAAACAAAAATGTCACATGAAAATTGTCGAATTAACAAAGTCCGAGGTGTGGGTCTTTAATTAGCTAAGCCCAAAGTTATGGCCTCGCTTCTTATCTGTGTTTGGTTGGGGCTGATGGACTACTAATATGCAGAGCCCAAAATGTTCAACAACATTCATATGTGTTTCATATTGTTTTACCTGTAAGAAAGTATCAAAATTAACACCACGATGTTTGAATAGAAAATGAGTTAAAAGAAAATCGAAGTTCAAAGTTTTAATAATTAAGAGTTCAGATATATTTTATATAGATTTTGAAATCTCAACTTCAAAGTGTAACATCCATAACAGTATTATAGTTTCTTCGTTGATGATTCAATTCAATCTAATTGTTGAGTTAGGTTCTTCGATAATTCAATTCAATTTGGTCGTTCCAATAAATTGTTCAAATTTGGCATAATATTTGATCGGACTCATGTGATCGAATTGTTCTAAAACAATATATTTTTGAGTAAAGTTTATTTTAAAATGTGATTTATTCTTGAATTTTTTAAATTATAAATTAAAACAGCAATTTTTTAGATGAATATTATACTAAAAAGATATTATTCAAGAGAAAATCTTTAAATCGAGGCATAAAATTATTGTTCAAAATGATCAATCCTGAGTACTATTTCTATCAATTATTAAAAGCCATAATAGATTTGATCAATTAAATTGTAAAAATGTTAAATTGGTCAATTTTTTTGTTTAATTTTTAACTTTTCGATTCGATTTATTTTAATAACTCTTGTGTTTTAAAAATTGATTAATTTGTTAATTAATTGATATATTTCTAAATTAATAAGTTCTTATAAACTAAAATAAATAAATTAATTTTATTTAACAATATCTTTTTTAATTAAACTTAAATTTTTTTGTTAAGAAAATATTTTCAATTATTTAATTTTATAAAATCTTTAATTAGTTTTATAGTGGTCTATTAGCCATTAATTTTTGTATATTATCAATTTAATTTCTAGTCTGATTTTTAAAACATTATTTTATACAAATCTGATCAATGTTCTCGGAATAAAAAGAAGATGAATGCAAAATTTCACCTGAAATCTACTACTTTCACACAGTCAACTATAACATGTAATAGAAGCCTTAGTTACATAGCCCGGGTCGAACGTGAAAGCGAAATAACAAAGAAATGCGGAAAATACTTTATTCGGTTCCATAACTTCAAACAAGCTTTTCGAGGCCGAAACGAGCACGAATCCGTCTATACCTTCATGAGAGTTGCTAACCACAACACATTAAAACCTTTCTGTATACGTGAACCTCTAAATGGGTTAGAGTATCTGTACGTTCGCAATTTGCTACAACAGCTACAGGAGACTTTAACCTTCTATATATAACATCCATATCGGGTCTTCCCATCATAGTCTCAATATGGGTCCGATCCATATTGATCGAGGTCCATTTTCCTCCTAAACTTCGACCCATTAATCCAGATCATTTATTGAGCTACTTTATTATTTTTATCCGGATCAAATTATGTAACTTAACTGATAAATTATTTAAAACCGATAAAATGCAATTAATTCTTGTCCACCAAATGAGAAATTTTCTAAAATTCTCCCCCTTTGGATAATAATCATATTGATTCCAATTTAAAACCAGTTCAAAAACACGGTTAAGTTACGCTACTGTATTGGTACCAAGTTTAAAACAAAACATTTGATCCAAAGATAATAAAAGTCCATCATTACGTCCCGTAAAGCTTTCAATATCAAAAAATATCAAACACATGTGTCAAGTGTGACGGAGGTCCAATATAATAACGCATATATAAATACCTTACTAACATGAACGAGAAAATGGAGTATGACAGACAAAGATGATACTTGTATGATCTAATATGTATCATCTTTCTGTTTGCAGGTCTCGATTTCTCTAAACTTTATGCTAAACTGCATATGCCAAATTGCACAAGAGAAATCTTGTTTTCTCTCACTAAACTATAAATTGCATTATAAAAAACCTTCATGTTCTCTCATTGAATGTTACACTGCAATAAAAAACATCTTTATGCTTTCTTACTAAATGTTAAACTGCATTATGTTCTCTCGTTGAATGCTACACTGCAACAAAGAACATCTTTATGCTCTCTTACTAAACATTTCGGCCCCGTCTGGTGAATGGCTTATCAGCCAAAAATTAGCTGATTGACCATTTTAGCTTATTTGACTAAGTTAAACAACCAAAATTGTGTTTGGTGATTCAGTTGAATGGGTTAGCTGATTAACCCAATCAGCCGATTTTCAACAAGCTAAAGAAGAGCAGCATTTTGTTTTTAGCGTTTTCAAAAATGACAATATACCCATGTGGCAGCGGAAGTCTAGAGGTTACACAAAGAAAAGAAAACGTGGGAAGCTGAGAGATGAGAATAGTAACTTAGGACCAAAACCTCCAACTTTTATTTGTCAAATCAAGCTACAGTACGTTAATGGTGTAGGGAGATTGTTTTGTTAGGCTTTTGATTTTTTTAAATTAATTCCAATTAAATGAAGTTAAGTAATTTTAAATTCTTAATAAATTTAAAAAGGTGTTTTTAATTATTTGAAAATTATTTTCCAGGTTAATTTTATTAGGAATGTTTTAGAAGTTAATTTATTTTTTAAATTTGATCATACCCTTATTTTTTAAAATCATGTCCTTATATGTCATTTTACACATAAACAACTAATACCAAACAACTAATTTTACCAAACATCAAATGACAAACAGCTAATGTAATCAGCTGATATAATCAGCTATCAACTAATAGCTGATAAAATCAGCTAACAACTAATGCAATCAGCTGATTGTCAAACAGGGCCTTTATATTAAAGAGTTATACTTGGAAAGACTAAGAGAAAATGACAGATTGGGAGGTGACATCACACTAAGAGAAAATGATAGATCGAGAGGTGACATCACATTGAATTTGTAAATATCAGTTACGTCGAGTCTGTTATTTTGAACTATAATTTATAAGATACACCATTTGATAAGTAGTGTAAATTTCACTGAAATTGTTTATAGGAAAGGGATGGTACTGGTTTCCAGGTACAAACACATTAGATCATTAAGATATATATAATAAGTATGCTTGAAGTACCTACTCTGTTTTTAGATCGACCAGCTCCCAAGTATGATTTTGTTGGAGAGCGTCGAGCTCTTCGGCCATAGCATGGCGCCAAGATTCATGCATTACAGCTTGTTCATATGTATGAGGTTCAAGATCTTGATCAATTGCAGCTGCAAAAGCATAATGATGAGAAGAGAGGTGAGAATAAGAAAAAACATGACAAAGTTGATGAGGACTGGATCGTTGTGCAGCCATGCAATTGTAGTCACCAAGATATGATGGCTTGAACGTTTGTCGAATACTCCTTCGTAGGGTCGGAGGCAGAGGCTGCGAAGAAGGAGCAAGAGCAGGGAGTTGAGGCGCAGATAAACAGGGCACCGTGGAGGAAATAGCATCAGGCGATGTGGAAACATTGTTTGGTAAATCAGAAAAAGATGAAATAATAGGAACACATGGAAAATCATCGACGAACGACTGAACTGATGAAGAAGGAAGAATGACTTGATCAGTGATGGACAAATGAGAATGTTGCAGATCAGAAGTTAGTGTAGAAAATGGAAAAATATGTTCATAAAAGGAGAAATCCCTAGAATGAAAAATTCGTTAAGCATGAAGATCAAACAGTTTAAAGCCCTTAATACCTGGAGAGAAACCAAGGAAAATAGATTTGATACTTCTGGAATCAAATTTGTTGTGAATATTAAAATGATTTGAAGCAAAAGCAAGACAACCAAAAACCTTTAAATTATTAAAAGACTGTGGCTTAGACTGTAAAACCTCAAAAGGCGAAAAAATTATGAAGAATAGAAGTAGGAATTCGATTGATCAAATAGACACTATGTAGCACACACTCACCCCAAAACCGTATGGGTAAATTCGCTTAGAATCGCAATGCTCTTGCCACATTCAAAATGTGTTGATGTTTTCTGTCAACAACACTATTTTGCTGAGGAGTTTTAACACAAGAAGTTTGATGAATTATACCATGCGAGTCATAGAAAGTAGGAATATTAAACTCCTGACCATTATCGGATCGAATACATTTCACAGTACAACCAAATTGTGTAGATATATAAGAAACGAAATTTATTAAAAAAGGTCTTGCTTAAAATTTAGCTTTCATTAAAAAACCGAAGTGAATCTACTAAAGTCGTTGACAATAGCCAGAAAATACCTATGCCCTCTAAAGGTAGAAGCACAATTGTCTCCCCAGATATCAACGTGAAGGAGATAAAAAACAGCAGAACTAGTAGAAGTACTTAGAGGAAAAGGAGCACATTTTTGCTTAGACATATGACAAACCTCACAAGTTTGATATCAGAAACAGAAGGAACAATTTATTTTAAATGAGGAAAAGAAAGATGGCATAGCCTATTATGCCAAAGTAATGAAGCATCATTGTTACATCCAGCAGAATTTGCAAAAACATAATTAGTACATGCAACAGATTTGGTGAAAACATCAGTTGAAGTAGACAAAGGAGCATTGGGAATGAGCTTGTATAAGCCGTTGAAATGCTCAGCAACACCAATCACCCTCCATAGCTGAATGTTCTGAATAATACAATGAGAGGATGAAACAATAACACAACAAGAAAGATCATGAACCAATTTACTAATAGATAAAAGATTAAAGGTAAAATCGGGTACAAATAAAACATTAAGGAGTTTTAAAGAATTATTGACTTACACAGTGCCAATATGAGTATCCCGCACTCTGCAATTGTTAGGAAGATGGACATAAACATTATCAACCAATTTATAAGAATGGAAAAAATTTAAAGAACATGCTATGTGATCCGTAGCACCAGTATCAATAATCCATTCATTGGAATGGGAATGATTCATAGCAATAACATTTAAGAAAGATGGGAAACAAACCCATGGTTCAAATAAACCAAACCTGCAGGATTTAACATCAGTGATACACGTTTAGGCATAGTAACCGCATTAACGTGATGAGAAGAGGATGGAACTTTTTGTATAAGCGGTAACAATTGATCATATTGCTCTTTGGTAAATTGAAACTGAGGAGCCTGGTCGTCTGTACTTGCAGGAGGAAAAGAATCAGCAGAGTTAATAAACGCATCTTCGGTATCCATAATAAATGCATCTTCGGTATCCACCGCATTAGCATACACTCTAGTGGAAGATTTCTTGGTATTCTTCATGTGTATAGGAAACCCATGCTTCTTGTAGCACCTATCAATAGTATGGCCCTCCTTGCCACAATGAATACAAGTCGGGGGAGTCGAATTGTGAAAGAATTTTTGTTGGGTAGGAGCAGTGGAACCTTTTACTGCCAAAACATTTACATCAAAAACCACCGCAGGCCGCTCTTGTTGAAGAACCAAGGAAAACACTTTATTTAAAGAAGGCAAAGGATCCATCAATAGAAGCTGTGATTTAACAGTAGAGTATTGTTCATTCAGTCCCTTAATAAAAACCATGACTTGATCGTTTTCAAGAAACTCACGTATGTTCTTGGATAAACCACAAGAACACTGAGGACTACACGTACATGAAGGAAGAGGACACAATATCTGCAACTCATCCCACAAGATTTTGAGCTTGGTAAAATACTCATGAATCGATAAACTACCTTGTTGATAAGTATAAATCTCAAGCTGAAGGTCACAAATACGGAAAGAATTGCTTTGAGATCATTCCAAATCTCATACGTAGAATCCAACCATATAATAGACTGTGCGATAGACGAAGAAACTGAATGGGTAAGCCAAGAAATTACTAAGTTATTGCAACATTCCCATGGAATAAACAGAGGATCGGTACGTGATGGCTGCATGATTGAACCATCAACAAAGCTAAACTTATTCTTGGACAGAAGCGACATCTTCATAGCTCTCTTCCATTGGTGATAGTTCGGTCCTGTGAGAACCAAAGAAACAAGAACCAACGTCGGATTCTCGTTAACGTGAAGAAAATACAAACTAAATGGATTCTCCTCTGGTTTTGATGTTGAACCAAAAGATGCATTCCAGGCGTTGAAGCTGGCCATATTAACACTTTTAATCGTAAAGAACAAAGATAAAGAAACGATATTGTTTCTTAGACGTAAAAGCAAGTAAATCTGAATGAACCCAGAAAATTCAGAGAAGCGGAAAAACAAGCTCTGATACCATATCAGAATAGCCGAAATACAAAGGGTAAAATCTTATTCATTATAATCATGTAGAGAAGTATTTATACAATAGGTTCCAAACTAACTAACATAACTGTCAATAATAATGCTAATAATGCCAGTAAACTGATATGCTTATGCTGAATAAATAGATAATAGGGAGCTAAGGAAGGATTCATTCAGACAGGAAGTAGTAGTGGAAGATATCAAGAAAGGATAATCATGGATAACGAGGATTATCAAACCTTTGTAACAGAGGCATCCGAGCAAAAGCTCCAAAAGAAAATATGTACTTCAAACACAATTCTCCCTAGCTTTGGCAGCTAAAGTATGATAAATATAATCTGCATTAAGAAAGCAGGACGAGAAATAAAAATCAGATACAAATATCAACGTATATGCCATATGCCTACAGACAACTTCGTTTCAGGACCTATTAGCAATTTGGATTCATCTTCATTAAGTCCTTCACCACTTGCAAATCTAGCAGAAGTATATCTTCATACAATATCTGGGCCCCAAGGACCAAAACCTCTGGGATGAAGCAAATAAATGCAACATCATAAACTTGAAGGTAAAAGTAGCTTCACGACAATATATGAAGCATATATCTAATTTAAGACAAGATGCATTTTATATAAACCATATGACAAGAAAGTTGAATCATATTTGTGTTAAATTGTACAACACAAGCATTAATTATAAAACTATAACGTTCTTTATGCAAAATTAATACAAATATCAAATTCCGTCTCAAAGATAGTATATAAAATGTAAACCAAAATGAACCTTACACTACAAGAAATAAGTGGTTTACCGACGGAAGAAACTGTCGGTAAACTGCAAAATTCCGTCAGCAAAATATATTACCAACGAAATTAACGATAGAGAAAGGCGTCGTTAAAACGACCGTAGGTAAATTTAACGACAACCATTTTATTTATGTTCCGTCGGTAATTTACTAACGGGCGATTTTTCATATTTACCGTCGACAACTTTTACCAACGGACGAGTTTCCGTCAAAAAACTGTAGTTAATATAATCGGAAAGTTTTCATATTTACCGACGAAATATATATAATACCGTCACAGAAACAAATCTAATTTACCGGCTGACTGGTTTTCGTCGGTAAACTGAGTTAATGAAATCGCAAAGGTATGTATATTTATCGATGGAATATATAATACCGTCATAAAATGAATCTAAATTACCGACAACGTTAGAATTTTCGTCGATAAAATACACTGATTTTACGATGGTATTTTATATTCCGTCGGTAATAAGAAGTAAGAATTTTTTATAAAAAGTATGGTTTTATGATCTTGTGACAAATGCATAATTTTAAGGGTTATCAATTATCTATGCATAATAAATTAATTTGTATATATATATATATATATAATTTGTTTAATCGGAAAATTAATTGATGATATAAAGTTAGAAATATTTTAATTGATAATAAAAACATGACAACATACATAACTTATGTTTATAATTGAAAGCAAATGACTACGGTAAGCTAATGTCGTGGTGATCGCGGGTGCTCTGAGCTGCTAAGCCTCCCCTTCAACTGGTCCATCTCCTGTCTCAGCTGAGCCATCTGCTCCATCTCCTCTCTAATCTTAGTCATCTGCTTCATCTGCTCTATCATCTTAGCCATTTGCTCCATCTGTTCCATCTGTTGATTCACGTTAGCCATTTGCTCTTTCATGTGAGCTATCTGCTCCATCAATGTGTGCACTGTGGGCCGAATCTTAATGACTTCATTGCTGTGCGTTGGCCTAGCAGACGCTGTTGTACTGAATGTGGAGGGTTGCGAATATCATGTGTTCACAAAAGAACCTAGCCCGAATATCCTTCCACGACGGTCCCTACCACTCATAGTATGAAGATACGTCTGAGTCTTATCTACAGGTTGTTCCTCCTGAGACTGTCGCTGAATGGTTTGTTGTATTTGGTTATATTAGGAAGCAATGTATACATTAGTAAGGGATTATTATTAAGAAATTATAATAATGCATTAATTTCACATACATTCAGTTCTCTATATCGGCTGTTGATGAATGTCACACCGTCATGCTTCTTCGTGTGAGTGTGCAAAAACAGTTGAGTAGGTGTAGGCCTGATGCCTAATGACTTTTCCTGCATGTATAACCTAAATTGTTAGATGTGAACTACAATTTATAAAAATTTTGGCAGAGTTTTCTATATTTTTATGATATTTCCCCCTGTTGAACAAAGAAAATAACTCAACACAGCCATATATGGCACCAGACATTTATACCATTACCATTATCTATAATACAGCAAAGCAAAACATTTACAAAATAAGTGTCAAGTTTAGATACTAACAAGTCTATGTGCATGCTCGCGGTGGGTTATTGATAGGGGTGTTCATGGTAGGGTAACCTGACCCGTTCATAAATAACCTGAACCTGAACCTGAATATCAAGTTCGGCAATTTCATGAACCTGAACCTGAACCTGAACCTAAAGAACCTATAGGATCGGTTAACCTATTTTCAGGTTC